>APFE030079167.1:75493-86994 GCA_000404065.3 Pinus taeda | reverse complement strand
GCCTCACTAATAAAAAGGCTTGTGAGGATCAACTGGTAACCTTTCCTCAGTTCAATTTTGGAGCTCTCTCATTATTCTCTCTCTCTCTCTCTCTCTCACTCTTGGTTACTTGGAGTTTTATTGGAGCACTCTAGCTTTAGATCAAGGAAGGAAAAGAAAGCAAAGGGAAAGGAGGGAATGAAAGGATCAAGGAAGAAGAGAAGGATCAAGAAACTTCAACAAGAATACTTGCAGGTAACCTTTTGCATGTGTCATTTCCTAGCTAGTTTGGACATACATGGTTTTGCATGTTGGTGTATGGTTCTCTTGTTATTGGTGGCATGGTTCTGTCGAGTTATGACAATGGTTTTCAGCCTAGCCTTGACATTTTACAGATGCCATCATGTTGGTTGTTTATTTCGGTTTTGAGCTTTGGTTTTCGGGATGGATTTCATAATCCGGGGTAGAGGTGGTCTCAAGGTCCATTCCAAAAGGCCTAAGAATCCCTTGACCGGGTTTGGTGGGATACATGGTGAAGCCTGAGGGAGAAGTCTCGGTTTAGGGCCTAGTGATCTAGGTTTGGATTATAGTAAAGCTTAAGAAATTGGTCTCAATTTAGGGCCTAGTGATCCGAGATTGGATTGCGGTAAAGCATGAGAGACAAGGAGATGGAAAATTCCTCAAGGATAGTGATAGATTCCAGATGGCATTCCATGTTCAATCCAGTTGTAATTAGAGCATCAGTTTTGGTGTGATCATAGTTTGGTGAGGTTAGAGGTGGTTTAAACTCTAGATTCCCTTAGTTGTTTTTAGATTGGTTGTTCTATGAGTTCCCACATTCATGCTTGGAATATGGCGCCGGGGTGACTAGCTGAAAGACAGATTTGGTTAGCCATGTCTATGGTCAGGTGGTACGTGGAAGTCCTGAACTTGGTCAGATTTGCCTATGATTAATAAAAGCTAAGTTCTCTTACTTTTGTGTTTTCTTATATGTGGATTTAATGGTTGTCATATCTCTGATATTTATATGGTTTAATGTTGGTTATAAGTATGGTTATTTGACTGGTTCATGTCATGGTTATTTCATGTATCTTACATGTAATTATAAAATGGTTGGATGAAAGACCTAATTGATGATATAATAGTCCAATGGAGAAGGAGGTGATCCTTATAGTTATGTTTCATAAGTTCTTTCATTCATTTATGCTCTATCTTGTATCTTAGACCTGTAGGTTGCATTGATGCTAAGTTTTTGACAGAATGTCAATCCCAGTTCGGGATGTTTAGGCCTAGTACTAAGGTTGATTTTTGATTTATCAACATTTTTATCATGTCTTTGATTGATTCTAAAGGTTGTAGAAAGTTCCGAGTAGAGGCTGGGATTTTAGGCTGGAAAAGTGGCTCAAATCACAGGGTTGTTAGCACAGGTCTACTGAGAAAACTCCATAGTCACTGGCAGAGATGCCTATGAGAAAAAATTTGAATTGTTGGTTGCTTTCTTTCTTAAAGCATGAGAGAGACTTTGGGTTGAGAGGCTTAAAACATTAGTGGGACCTAGAGGCAGGATGTCTGAGTGGTTGTCATGTCTCTTGGCAGTATGTTTGCTGATGTGGATGGGTTTTTTTGATTTGTTCTGTCGAGTCCATTTCCCTAAGGTTTCCAAGGAGATTGAGTCCCTTATAATGACATCTGTCATCACATGGTTTCCCTAGCTAGTTGGTTGCTTGGGTGGACTTGGGAGAAGGGTGTGTTACATTTTAGCTTCTTATATCTATGATATATACACCTATTCTTATGTTCTCTTTCTTTGTCATGACCTCCTAATATATTATAAGGAAATTTAGAAGCAAAATGAGCAATTCTAGGACAATCAAAGAATTGAAGGGGTAACTTACTTTTACACTTGCCACATCCCATTTTCAACTTCCTTGTCAATTGTGATTCCTCTATCTCTAACAAATAATTAGAGTCATCTTAGGTATGATGTTCATTTTTTATTTTCAATACTTTGAGGTGGCTTCCTTTGATAAAAATCTCTCTACTCTAATCCTCATTTAATATTTTGTGTGGATTCCATGTAGCTCATCCATTTGTAATGTTTTTAGATATTTCATATTCTAAATGGATAAAATCTTAGCATTGAATATCATGGGAAGAGATCCTAGCACTTTTTTAAAAGAGACTACTTCATCAACCTTTTCATCCAATCCTTTATTGGTGTTTACAACTTCATCTACTAGAATAGGAATCCTCCAATATGTTCATCTTCTTTCATCTTTATACTTTCAAACCACATCACATGTGTTTGAAATTTTATCTCTTTACTTTTTCATCTCCTTCATAGGCAATGTGAAGCTTATCACATAACTCCTTGTAAGATTTACATTGCATCATTTTAATGGAATTAGATTCATCAAGAAAACAGAGAATTGTGTTCATTGTTTCCGCATTATTTGTAAATGCCCTTCCCCCATTTTGATATGTTGGAAGAGTTATTGGAAATCTATATCGATCCTCAACAAGCATTCAAATGTAAACACCAAGAGACATTAAATAGGTTCTCATTCTTACTTTCTACAAAGCATAGTTGGTTCAATGAGAGAGTGGTGCTCTATTTGGAAAGGCTCCATCCTAACTAGCCATTGGTCCCTTTAATATTTACCTTATAGTGGCTAAATTTTATTTGAAGGAACTCACTCGAATACCAATTATTTAACTCAAAATTTTACTAATAGGGAGGGGGGGGGATGAATATATATAATATAATTTCATACAACTTAAATTATTCAATCGCAACAAGACACCAATCATGTGAGAGAATTGAACACAAGATATACCTGGAAACCCAATTTGGAGAAGAAAACATAAATTTTAATTAATTGATTTATGTAGGCACCAAGATATTACTACAATCTTTGTATTAATCCACCTACAAGGGATACCGGTCCCCTCTAATTTTCGAGCACTAACTCGCTTGAGACACTAATCTCCTCTAATTTGCAAGAACCAATTTTGGAGACACCAATCCCCTCATATTACTGGTCCAATCTATTCTTCCTCGTAGATCCCATTTTCATCACATTCTCAATCTATATATAAAAAACTCTTGTTAATTCTACTCATTTAGACTCCATGGTCTTCAATCTTTTTCCTTTCCTCTTTACTACAATAGTGATCTATTATTTCTTGGTTAACTCACATACCTATCACACCTTGCACAACAATACACTCTACTTTGCACTTCTCTTTGGTGGCCTGTATACCACATAGTGTTCATCCCCCTTCTCATGCACAATTTTTGCACATTGTTCCTTCAATTTTATTTTTATTTAACACTACGTTCATACTCATATATGGTGACACCCTTTAATTTTCCCCTTTCTCTTGACTTAGAAATTTTTTGAGCCAATGTGCTTAATTTTACTTATATAATTCGCCTTTTACATTTTAGCTATGTTCCATCCAACCACATGAAACACAACATTTGAGCCCCTTTAACTTTACCATTCTCTCTAATCATGTCCTTTGGAGAAACTAGGACAGTTGGAACATTGATTTTCGATACCAAATACTAGAAATCTGATATCCTCCACTCTCAAATGCCCTAGTACTAGTATGATTACTGGACCAAGTAGACATATGTTAGTTAATAGACTCCATATTTTTATGTTATTTTTCCCATCTCACTAAAAGAATACACACAAGAGGTTGTAACTTGTCATTCATTTTGATACTCAAGTACCCTTGTACCTATTGACTGATGAGTTTTTTGCAAACAATTTTTCATAATCTATTATTTTTTGTGACTACTCTATCACATTAGGACATTCCATACTAGGTTTCTCTATGGTTAGTCCATTACGTTATCTTGGCACCCTTGTACAAGGCTCACAAGGGCTAACACCTTGGGTCATTACATTTTGGCCCATAACCTTAACTTTTTGGCTTCTCGGTCAAAACTAAATATGCATGAAAACCTTACCAAACATCGTCCTAGTGCAAGTTCCTAGAGCTTTGGATTTCCACATTAAACTAGTATCATGGACCAATCACTATCTTCCACATGCTACATCTTCCATATGTCAACCTTTGACATTACCACATGTCACTCACAAAAGCCCTGTGGGCTATCAAAAAGTTCAATTTCTTCTCGCCAATTTTCATTTACATATACTATGACATCATAAAATCTACCATCTGTCATCTACATGGAAGTTCTATGTTTCCTCCTTGCATTTCCATACCACAACCACATGATATCACATACCAGCCTTAGTGTTTGGTCAACATGATGTTCGAAGCCCAGTACCCATTCAATACTAGTATTCATTAGCATGCTAAATATGTTCGACACTACTAATACATTTTAATCATTGTTAATCATAGGTTAGTGGGTGAGATGATGAAGAGAAATTTTCGCAACAAGGTTATTTGATTTAGTTTTAAATTTCTTAAATTATTTTATATATCGCACTGCGTGGGCCTTTATACTAGTATAAGACCTTCATTTTCATATACAAGCACCACGCATGTTCTTGTAGAAACACCGAACTTTGGTTAGTGTAGGCACATTGTGGAAATGAAAATTTTCATTCCATGGAAACACCGAATTTCATTAATGGATGTTGAGCATGTTGAGACCTTGTAACTACTAAAGAACTCCCCATAACCTTTACAGTCATGTCTCCATTGAGGACACCCCCTAAATTTGATATCAATGGCAACATGATGTTCAAAACAACATTAATTCTCATAACTCTTTGTGTAGTTCTTAGAAAGGATGACTATGTTCAACAAAGTACATATCCAATGGAGATCAAGAGACAAAGCTTCAACGATTGAAAGGAGGTGGGAAGCTCAAGAGAATTCCAAATGATGAATTCTTTGTATGTATTTTCAAATTGTATGCATTTTATCTATATTTCTAAAGAAACCTATCTATATAAAATCATGGAATTGTTGCTTAGATGGGACACCAGAGCATATAATCATATATTTAAAATTATGTTTAATTATTCTATAGTTTTGAAAATACCATGAATGTAGTGCTTCTAGGTTTTGAGTAGCCCTGTTCGTTGATATAATATAAATCTTGCTTTGGTAAAAGGAATAAAACTAATAACAAATTAATATTCTTTTCTAAAATAATTCCATAACCTTAGCTAAAAGAGGAGTGGTCATTATGGTTATGTAATTTTGATTAAATGATTTTCTCACCATTTGTAAAAACTAAATGATATGATTTATATAAGTGATTTAATATTATAAGTAAATTTTATAAATTTGATGACAAAGATTAGACTCCATTTTTTAGGATTTCTATGCTTTTCCCTTAATATAGACATTTAACATAAAATTTCATGACATTTAATGTAGAAACCTTTTCTTTGTGAGAATAACTTGTGATATTTGTGGTATTCATACAAACTTTTAAGATATAAATTCTAATCCATTATAAAAAAAATACATTGTTTTTTTATATTTTTTGAAATTTCGATAATGCATTTTTTTTTATTTAATGAAATAATATTAAGGGCTTTTAATATGAATAAGGGCCATTAAATTTTTTGTAAAAATTGACAATTTAGTTATGAAAGAGGGTATTTCATATATTATAATAATCTATCATATTTCCGGTTGAGCTAATTTATTAACACAAATTAACAAAAGTATTCATTATCAATCCAAATTTGTAAAACTTGGAGGCATGTCCACAATGTATGGATATCAGATGTAGGCAAACTTAGAAGATAAAATATAAGGAATTAAGGAAGTGCATATTACAAATATAAATCTATTTAAACAATTTCTAATTCACTTCTGCAATGTATGTGAGATGAGGTGGCTCTTAACTTAAGAGATCCATTTGTGTCCTTCTTCTACAATATCGCTTAATGAATAGAAATAAAAAATCATTAATTAACAAAAGCTCAAGATGCATGAATAAACAATGAAGGAGACTCCTAACTTAAGAGATCTTTGGTATTCCTCATCAAAATTCACTCATCATTATGCTATTGTTAGAAAACTGAAATTGCATAAAACTGCTTAAACACACTAAAGATGAATTCTAGTTTTGATCCATTAATTCAATAGAAGGAGGATTTAACTTGAACCTTTTGTTGTACATTCTTATCAAAGTGACAAACAAACTAAGATTAATTAGCAATATAAATCATTACTCATCAATTCAAGTAAGAAAATTTGAAAAGAAAAAAGTAAATATTTCTGAAGAACTTAGTACATGAAAATTAAGTTAGTTTAGCAATGAAGTGTACTTAGCTTGGAGTGAGGGCACTCTACCCTTGCCTTGCACACTTGAGAATGCTATCAACTACTGAAACTTCAGTCCCTCATCCACACCAATGAACAAGAAAATGGAAGTAGAACAAGTTCTTCAAATTAACTTTGAATATTCAAATGTCTCAGCATAATGTTATACAAAAACTACATACATAAGCCTTCAAATTTTTGGCTTTAAATAGAAGATCATGAAACAAACTGGTATAAAGTCTATCTAACAATTGTATCTACTCATATCCATTTATCCAAGTCCAATCCATCCAATCTAGCACTAAAAATATCGACAATCCCATGAAATCACAAAACTGCCCCATTTCCTAGGGATTTTCTGGATGACTGGTCTTGTTTGAATAGCTTTGACCGGGCCTAATTTAGCTTGTTTTGACCAAACCAATTAGAGTTGGTTAAATCATAGTTCGCAAGCTTTCCATTCATGTATCCAGCTTGAGCCCAGGTGTCCTGCAAGTATGACATCCATATAGCTATTATAGGAATTTCTGATTCTGTCCAAAAATTCACTTGAAATTCAATTTTCGTAGAAACTTCTAGAAATTGCAAAATTAAAATTAAATCCCTGAATGTGCATAAAATACATCAAAATGAGGTGAATGTGATGGAAAATGGATGGATAATATAAGATTTAAGTAAGCTTGCTTAAGAAAAATTGACCAAAATTGAGGGCCAACATCTCCCCCTTGCTGATCTTCAAGCATGTCCTCTTGCTTGTTTCTTCCTCTTGGACCTCCTTACCGCTACTATGTATCATGTTCCTAACCTTGATGCAGTGTTGCCTCTAATAGATAATCTATCCCCATGCTGTGTTCTTCTTTATACAAAGTAGCCTTGACCTTCTATTTTTCATGTTTGTTTTTCCACATGTTCTTTTCATTAAGCCACTTGAATGCCTGTTTGCAAAGTATGTCATTCTTTCTCTTTAGTTTTCCTATTTATTCAGTTAATTTTTCATTCTCCTTAACTATATTTGCATTACTCTTCTTACTTGCCTTGTTTTCCTTCTTCAAGTGCTTTTCCAGAATCTTATTTATTTCTAGCTGGTTAGTGAATTCTTTGATTTTAATCAAGTGTAACTCTTTTTCGAGTTGCTGTGTGTATTTTGCAAATGGTGTTGCTGCCACATCATCAAAATACGAGTCTTTCTCTAGAGCTTATTTCTCTAGTATCTCAATGATATCCTCTACCTGCTTCTCTGTATAACATGTTTCTACAATTTGTGCTTCTTGGTCCCTGCTACTTGTTTCTACTGGGCTCTTCCTCCTAGGCTTCCTAGGAGTGGATATGATGCATATTTCTTTTTCAACCATGATAGTGTTGGTTTGTTTCTTGGACCTGGTTCTGGGATAAAATGGTGAAGTCATATTGCCCCTAGTTTCCTGCTTTGTTGTTTTCTGTTCCTCAATGACCTGTTCCTGATACTGGTTTTGATTTAAAAAATATCTCCAAGTTATGACCTGTGTTTTGACTTGATGCTCTAAAAGTATTTTTATGAGCCCTTGATGATAAACTTGTGCCTCTGTTTGTTTATTCTCATTTCTTGCTGATTCTATCATCTTAATGAGACTTTGGAAGAATAAATATGGCAAGTTTATTTTGACTTTCCCCTTAATGTGTTGGAGGAGCCTAACATGATACAAGTGTGCCATACTCTGTTCCCTATCACAAATGAAGAATTTCTGAATAATTAAGACTAGTTCCTCCCATGGTTTAGTGAACCACTCTCTGGATATACCTTGGCTCTATTAAAGGTTCCCTTCCTATTTTTCTCTAGGAAGAAAGTCCATGCTTTCTCCTTGAAATATAGACCCTTATGATAATTTTCCCCTATCAGTGGAAGGTCTAGTTCTTGGGAAATGTATTCTTGAGTCACTGGAATGATTATATTCCCTACCCTTGTTTGCTCCTGAGTATAGTTATTCACAAATTCTTTGGTTATCCCCTCACTGTGACCATCGAACCTTTATAAAACCCCTATAAGCCCTGCCCGATACAACTTTTCTATTGTTTCCTTCTTTCATTCTTCTATTTGAAATTTTGGCTCTATCCTATTGGCCATGTTTTCTGAAAACCAGTGGATATACCCTTCTACTATCATTAACTTCATTTTCAGCAATAAAAATAACAATCATTTGTGCATACAAATCCTTTCTGATTTAGTTTGTAGAAGGTCTACATCTCCCTTGTCATTCTTTAAAATGATAAAACCAAGCTTATTTTTGTCTCTGTCTTTCTGCAATCAATGAATCAGTGTTTTTTTTATTAACTTCTATGATTGAGAAACAAAAACACATTTCTTCCTCTGATGTAAAATCCACTCTCAGCTTTGTCACTTTTTATCACATCCCTGTTCTATCCATACAAACAAAGTATTCCTTTCATGCATAACTCTGTTTATATGTGAAAACTTGGAAATTGATCTCTGTTTTTTTTTAAACAAAATCATGCTATGATTTTCTCCCTTTTCTATTTTCTTTTTTCATTCTCCTAACTCATTCATATGTCAAACAAATCATATGTCAAACACCATTATTTAGATCTTGTTCATATACAAATTGGAGTTCTTTCTTTCGTTTACTATTTGTCATATTAATGCCACTATGTATGCAACTAATCTTACTATTTATGCAATCAAATTTACTATTTATGCATTTGAATCCACTGTCTATGCAATCAACCCACAATTTTTTCCTTTTAAACTCACTATTTACACAATTAAACCATGGTTTTTGAACTCACTGTGTACTCAACGAATCATTTTTATGCATTTCTTTGCAAGTTCAATACTCTGTTTTATTAACCAATTCAGTGTAGACATGTATTCATGTAGCCAAGCCTTAACTCATCATTTTGTTTCATTACCCAACACGTGTTTATGCAACAAAATTACAATCAACCTCTCTGTTTTAACTCAGCGACAACATGTGTTTTCAAAACTCCACTTTAAACACTCTGTTTTCATTATTCAATCTCGAAAAAAGACTGTTTTTATGTTCTAAAACCCACACTAAAAATTTCATTTCATTACTCAAGATCAATGAAAACATTTAGTTCTACAATCAAACATTCAATTCAACGATTTAATGAGTGAACATGGAGGTTCCAAATGGAGTTACCTGGCTACAATGACTTATATTGATTTTCCTTTAATCTTGACTTGACCGACCTGCATTTTATTATGGTTACCACTTGTTAAACCTCGATTCAAAACATCTATTCCTTGACTGATGGGAGAGACAACTAATGACTGATAAGTGCTTTCCTATCTCGGAGTTTAACCTATATTTTAATGAAAGAATCCAGATATTTTTGCATAACCATCTATTGCATTCAATGAGAGAGATTATGTTTCGATCTTACCTTGTTTTTCATGAGATTTACTAACTCCACTTTCTCTGTTAGTCCTCTCAGGTTATCCCTTAATCCTCTTCGGTTTTCCTCCTTATTACTCCAATCCCCAACCGCTATATCTTCTACCTTTGGCTTCTCAGTTCACTTTCCTCTCTTATCATGTTTCTTCACTCAAACACACATCTCAGGCTCACAACCATATGTTAAACACTTCTGCAATATTTCTTCACTCTCTCTAAGCCTTTAGCACGACTGTGATGGTGTAGAGGAATGATTTTCACCGCACTCTGTGTATACAATGGCAGACTCTGTGTTCAATGGTAGACTGTATGCAAACTCACGACATTTTTTGAAACCTCTGCTATTTGTATTTAAATTTCGTTTGACTGTTTACTTGCTCTGATGGATTCCATCATGGCCGTCCCTCATTTCATCATGGCTGTCATGACTGTCCCGCATACCATTCCTTAGTACTGTCGTGGCATTCATTGTTTGACCTTGATTGATATGCCACTTATACCATCGCATTATTTACAAACCATATGTTTCATTATAGTTGGCTCATATTTGTTATGCGTTATGTTTTGATTTCCATTTGAATAGTTTTGATTGCATGTCGTATGGTCTTATCCCTATTCAACTGTCATTGTCCTTTCCCTTATATCCACTACCTCCATTACCTACGGCTTATTTCTCCAAAGCATTCATGACATGCATTGTTTGATTATTATAATAAAATGTATTTTCATTTTATGTTTTTTATAATAACCTTTGTCACTTCAATAGTATAATTTCTTATGCGCCATTACAATAAATCATTTCCACTTTATATTTGTTATAATGCACATGTTTCCATATGTTTGTATTTCAATATATCTCTTTTTAATTTTTAAAATGACCATATTTAGGTCATGTTTTAAAATTAATTCCATGATACTAATGTTGTTATTGGTTGTGCAGGTTCTAGGGTTTCAATTATTGAACCCTCTATTCTGATCCTTTTTGCTTTTCAAAAAAACTTATGGTTAAGAGATGAAATGGATATGGAATGGAGTATGGAATTATGAATATGGGCCATGAAATAAATATTTGGAGGATATTTATAGTATTAGATATAGGATAATGGTTATGAATAAGATAATAGGATGAGGGTAATAAAAGGAATATGTAAGTAAAAAGAATAGGATGAGGGTAGTGAAATGAATATGTAAGTAACATTATGCTTTTAGGTACTAACTTAATTTTAACATGTTTCTAAAAATTTCTAAAAATTTGCATTTTCAAGAGCATAACTTTGTACTTATAGTACTTGTACTCCCTGATAATATTTGATAAAGCCTACGATGTCTTTTGGTCAAATGGATTTTGATGAAATGTCTAAGATGGATTGAATAAACTTTATTTATGCTTCCTGTTCTTGCATCCTTCATTGATTCAGGTCCATTGATTGTTGATGTCAATCAGGTCCGTTTGCAATTGATTCATAATAACTCAGGTCCTTACTGTCATGTACATTTTTTATGCTGTATATACATGTTTTTGCTAACATTTCAGGCTCCTTCTGCTCAATGGTTTCAAAATTGTTTCAGGTCCCTACTGCCATACAATACAAGTTCCGTCGTCAATTTAGTTGCTCAAACTTCCAGCTACTCAACTAAGTTTCTTTTGCAACTTTCCCCATTGCTTATTTGAAGACATGTCCTCAAGTCTTATTTCTTTAGAGGATCTTTCTGCAAAATCAAACTGTTGTGAGTGTCAAACAAAAATTGTGAATTCCTACAGGCCAAAACTAGTTGTTTTTCCTCTATGAATTCTTGTTTGCTTGGTGCCAGTTGCTTGGTTTTTACTAGCAAACT
>APFE030079167.1:15052-75434 GCA_000404065.3 Pinus taeda | reverse complement strand
TTATTATTTTTTTATCTTCCTCTTCTGGGGTACTGGAAGGAATATGGCTATGTCGTTCCATTACTTCCAGATCTATCTATTTTGTTAGTTGCTTCACAAGATCTTCTCTATTGATAAGCTTATTGTAAACTTTCAGCCTATGTTCGTTTACTAAAAATGATGTGGACTCTTCATCAATGGTTTTTATCTGAACAACTCCATTGTCGAAGATTTCTTCTATTTGATATGGCCCTAGCCAATGAGTTCTGAACTTTTCCTTAAAACCTTTGAATTTAGTGTCAAATAGTAATGCCACGTCTCCCTTGTTGAATGTCATGTTCTTGATGAATCTGTCACGCCATTTCATTCTTTGTTGCTGCACTAGTGTTGTATATTCTATTGCTTGCTGTCTCTATTCATCCAGTTGGTTTCCATTATCCATTATTGTTGTGCTTCAGAAATTTCTAGTCCTAACTCTGCTACTAACTTAAATGTGTGTATCTGAAACTCTATGGGCATTAAAACCTCTTTTTCGTACACTAACTGGTATGGACTAAACCCTGTTGTGTTTTTCCATGCTATTCTATATGCCCATAGTGCATCTCTTAACTTTTCTGACCTATCCTTCTTATTCATCTGTACTGTCTTTGTCATTATGTTTTCTAGGACTTTATTTTTTGCTTCCACTTGTCCATTTTATTGAGGATGGTATAGTTTTGATTTCCTGTGTTTGATCTTGTGTTTTTCCATAAGATCTCGAACAAGTTTTAAAGTGAAATATGTACCCTAGTCTATCAAAATCTGTCTGGGTACCCCAAATCTAACAAAGATTTCCTCAAAGAGGAATGTGACCAGTGTATTCTCTATTGCTCTTGTTACCACCATTGCTTCAACCCACTTAGTTACATAACTTGTACATACCAAGATGTACTTCTTTCCATTTGATGGTGGATTTATTGGTCCCACAAAATCCTGAGCCCATTGCTCAAATGGTTTTATGAGCACTTGTGGCTTAAGTGGCATTTCATCTGATACTATTGGTCTTCCTATTCTTTGGCAACTACCACATTGCTTGACATAGGCTTTTGAGTCTTTGAAGATTACTGGCTAGTAGTAGCCCAATTGTAACACCTTGTAGGCTATTTGCTTGTCTGTAAAATGACCACCACATGGCTCATCATGACATGCTTTAAAAATTTCTAGTATTTCATCTTCTCTAACACATTTTATTATTATTAAATCAGAGCTAGTATAAAATAGATCACCATTCACTCAACTATATCTATAGCTTTCTCTAATGACCTTTCGTTTTTGTTTCTTTATGATCTGAGCTAGTAATTTCCCAGACGATAAATAGTATTCTATATCTGCAAACCATGGTGTTTTTATAGTTATTGCAAACAAATGTTCATCTGGAAAATTATGTGCAACAAGATTTGGATCACCGGGTGTATGAAGCCTTGAAAGGAAATCAACTACTTGATTGTCTTTCCCCCATTGATTTTGAATTGTAATGTTAAATTCTTGCATTAACAATAACCATCTTGTTATTCTTCCATTTGTGATTAATTTTTTCATTAAATATTTTATCGCTGAATGATCTGTATGAATGAACACTTGGTATCCTGTTATGTAATGCCTAAATTTTTTTATTGCATGTACTACAACTAACATCTCTTTCTCTGTGACTGTGTAGTTCAATTATGCTGGTGTTAAGTTTTTTCTTATGAAGTATATAGCATAATTGAACAGGTTTTCTTTCTGTCCAAGTGATGCACCTATAGCAGTATCAGACACATCAGTTGAAATATGAAATGGCAAAGACCAATTTGGTCCTCGAAGAATGGGGGAAATTGATAGTTTTTCTTTCAATATTTGAAATGAATTTTGACAATGATTTGTCCATTGGAATTTGAAATCCTTTGCAAGTAACTCGAATAGAGGCTATGCTATTTTACTGAAGTTTTCTATAAATCTCCTATAGTAGATTGCACAACCCAAGAAAATTATTACATCCTTTTGTGTTGTCGGTGGCACCAAATTCATAATGACTTGTATTTTAGCTGGATCCACCTTAATTCCTGATGAGGAAATATGGTGTCCCAAGACTATCCCTTCTGTTAAAATCATGTAGCATTGTTCATTACTCAGGGATAGATTTGTCTTTATGTATCATTTCAAAACTTTCTCAAGATTTTTCAAACAATCATCATATGTGTTTCCATATATAGTGAAATCGTCCATATAGGCTTCTACACATTCGTGGATCAGATTAGAAAATATTGCAAGCACTTCTCTTTGGAAAGTAGTAGGTGCATTACATAGTCCAAATGGAAAAACATTGTATGCATAGGTTCGCCATGGGCAGGTAAATGTTGTTTTGTCCCGGTCTTCCATTGCTATTCTAATCTAATTATACCCACTAAACCCATCTAGAAAGGGAAAGAATTTCTTCGCAGCTAATGAGTCTAGAACCTAGTCAATGAATGGTAGCAGGAAATGATCTTTTAATGTTTCTTTGTTTCATTCCTGGTAGTCCACACATATTCTCCACTTCCCATTTTTCTTTGGTACAATTACTAAGGGAGAAACCCATTGACTATCTGAAATAGGATAGATGAACCCAACTTGCAGTAGTTTCTGTAGTTCTTCTTTCACTATTTCCTTCATCATGGGGTTCATTCACCTTTGAGGCTGCCTTACTGGTTTAATCTAGTCATTTGTATAGATGTGGTGGATACATGTGTTGGGATGAATTCCCTGCATATCTGTGTAATCCTAGGCAAAATATTTTGAGTATTTTTGTAGTAATGCTATTACCTCTTGTTCTTATGATGATCATAAATGGTTACCAATGTTCAAATGTTTTCCAGGATATATCCCAATCATTTTTGTTGTTGAATTGGTATTGTGTTTATAGGAAAAAATTTTGTGAAGGATTCTTGTAGGGATTGAATTGTACAGGTTTCTTGAAAACATTGGTTCAAAATATTACTTGCAGCTTCATACTGTGTTACTCTAAGTTGTTATGAAATATTTGGTTTTGAGATGAAAAGATCCAATAGATCTTCATTCTCCTCTTCTTCTCTAAGATCAAAAACTTGGTTAATACTTAGAACTGACTTAGTTTGCTGTTTTTCTTGTTCTTCAAGCACTGATACTAAAGAAGGTGATTGTGTAGGAGAATAAAGTGTGATTTGTTTTCTCTCATCTCCATGTGCAATAATCATACTTCTAGATCTGCATATTATAAAGGCATCAACAATGGCTAATCATGTTCTGCCTAAAATTAGAGGATGTCCTCCCAAGTTTGTTTTTGGTTGCAAAATGAGGAAGTCTACAGGATACTCCCATGAATCTAAAGAGACCATAATATCTTCTAATAATCCTTTTGGTATAACTTTAGATATATCTACTAACTCTAAGATTGTAGTAGTATATCTAATGTTGTTTAAATGCAAATGTTTCATTGTCTTTGTAGTCATTACATTTATATTTGGTCCCATATATATCAATGTGTTTAGAACTAAGAAATTGTTTATTGAAATAGTAACCATAGGGATACCAGGGTCAATATATTTTTCTACTATTGTCTTTGTAGACATGAGGCTTGCTATTTTTCCAATGACTTGAGATTGTAGTAGGATCCTTCTTTTTGTAACCAATTTTCTTGATGCATAAATCGTTTACTATTTTAGCATAAATTTGTATTTATTTGATATCTTGCAATAAGGAATTTTTATATAAGCATTTTTCAATTCATCCAGAGTATCAAATTTAGGAAGGGTCATTTGAATTTTCTGCTCTACTAACCTCTCTAAATAGGGTGGTGTTTGAGTTATGATAGTCTTTCCCTTCTGACTTTGCTTTTCTGAATGTGATGTTTCAGGTTGTTCTCCTTGTTTAGCTGGTTCTTCTATGATTGGAGGAGAAGTTTTATGAAGTACTTTCCCAGAACTTAAATGGAAATCATTTATTGGAAGAATGGAGTATGATGGAAAGTATGTTGATTCTTCCACATTCTATGCAGGTTTATCCATTTTATTTCTCAGATTTGCCACTGGCTAGGCTACTAGTTGAGTTGGTATGGGCTGGTTTGAAGGCAGTTGTAGCTGTTGTGGTTGTGTTAGTAATGGTGTAGAATTCTATTGTGGAAATGCCATGGATAGAGGATATGCAGAATTATGTTTTGGAAATGGCATGGATTGTGGATATTGTTTGAACTGTTGGTATGGGAATGACTATTGATATTGTTGCCGATATTGTTGTTGGTATTGTTGAGGATACATTTATTGAGGTGGTTGGTTTCCATAACCATATCCTCTTCAACCTTGTTCAGGTTGGTTTTGATATTGTTGTGGAGGCCAAGCTTTCCATGGCATTGGGGTATTCTAAGAGTTTTGAAGAGGGTACTGATAGTTTTGTTGAGGGAATTGCTGAGGAATCCTTGGTTGCCAAGGCCTTCTTGGTGCCACATAATAGAAACCTTTTGTTCCTTGTACTTCCTCCATTGGATTCATTTGCAATTCTTTCAACTTTAGACAATTTTCTGTTGAATGATTTTTTGTGCAAAGGCCACATACTTGAACACTATCTAAAGGGCATTCTCTTAATGCATGTTTCTTCCTACATTTGGGAAAAAAGATTGCTAAGATTTGTTCTTTCTCTTCTTTCTTTTTGTTTGCTTTTAGAACATCTACTTGTGTCATTAATGTACTTAGGAGATCAGTTTTGAAGTTTCTAGCAAGCTTCCTATCTCTGCTCTTATTACCCCTCCTGCTGCTGATTTGCTGCTTTTGAACTAACATCTCTTCTTCCAGATTTTGATCTTCCTCTAGAATATTTTTGACATAATTATGCAATTTCATTAAATGGAAAGTTTGAAATCTCACACTTTCCCATTACATTCAGAATGTCAAGGTATTCATCTCTTATACCCTTGAGAAAGATTGTTCAATTGGTTTCTTGGTTTAGTGAGTGTTGTTTAGATTTTTGTAGATTATAAGCAAACCTTTCTAAGTATTCTTCTAAACTTTCATATTCTTGTTGTGTCATTTTGAAAACATCCTCTTTCGAGTCCCTAGGTCTACAATAGGCTTGGTACTTTTTAAGAAATATTGTCTTCATTTCATCCCAGGAAGTTACTATTCGCTCTCCTAAACCCATGAACCATTTTAAGGCTGCTGCTTTCAAAGTAGCAGGAAAGAGACAAAGTTTGTGTGTGTCATCTATGTATCCATAAGTTCTACACAAGATGTCAAATTCAAACATAAATGAATTAGGATCTTTTGTTAACATTCCATAAAAGTTAGGCAATAATGAAGGTGGAATATTTTTCATTTTCACATCTTCTCCTAATATTGCACTTGTATCCAATATTGGAAAGCCAAAAGTAGCTTTTGAATCACCAACATTTCCTTGTTCATTATCATTTTGTATTTTCCTATCCTCTTCTCCCTTCCTATCATTTTCTCTTTTTGCATCTTCCTCTTTGTCTTCTCCATTCTCTTTGTTGTATTTCATATTCATATTTTTGTTCAGGAGTAAAGGTAACAGATCCATGCCCTTCTTCTATCATAGCTTCAGCTATTTTGATGTCAATTTGAGAGTCAAGTTGCTTGAATATAGGTTGATCTATGGACTAAAAAATGGGTTGATTTACTTTAAAAATTTCTTTTTTTTTCCTGAAGTAGGTGTTTCTTTTGGAGTTTGTTTTCTTTTCACCTCCCAGGCTAACAAAGTTTGTCTTTCAATTAAATTTAATCTTTGTCCTGTTCTTTGTTTTTCTTCTAATTCCTCTATTGTTGGTTTACCAACAACTGGTCTGGTTAGTTTTGACGGTCCTACTTCTATTGATGGTGGGTTTTGTTTAATAAATCTACCTTTAGGATCTCTATTTCTAGGCATAAAGAAACATAACTAAAAAAAATGTAACATAACTAATTTTTTATTGTTTTTGTTTTATCAAATTTTTAGTGTTGTTGTTTATCTTCTATTTGACTATGTTGATGAATGCCTCGCTAGCGACGGCGCCAAAATGTTGAGCTAATTTAATAACACAAATTAACACAAGTATTCATTATCGATCCAGGTTTGTAAAACTTGCAGGCATGTCCACAATGTATGGATATCAGGTGTAACCAAGCTTAAAATATAAAATATAAGGAATTAAGGAATTGCATATTACAATTATAAATCTATTTAAAAAATTTCAAATTCACTTCTGCAATGTACATGAGATGAAGTGGCTCTTAACTTAAGAGATCCATTTGTGTCCTTCTTCTACAATATCGCTTAATGAATAGAAATAAAAAATCATTAATTAACAACAGTGCAAGATGCATGAATAAACAATGAAGGAGACTCCTAACTCAAGAGATCTTTGGTATTCCTCATCACAATTCACTCATCATTACGCTATTGTTAGAACATTGAAATTGCATAAAACTGCTTAAACACACTAAAGATGACTTTTAGTTTTGATCCATTAATTCAACAAAAGGAGGACTTAACTTGAACCCTTTATTGTCCCTTCTTATCAACATGATAAACAATCTAATATTCATCAGAAATATAAATCATTACTCATCAATTCAATTAAGAAAATATTAAGCAAAACAAGTAAATAATTCTGAAGCAACTAGTACATGAAAATTAAGCTAGTTTAACAATGAAGTGTACTTAGCTTGGAGTGGGGGCCCTCCACCCTTGTCTTGCACACTTGAGGATGCTATCAACTACTGAAACTTCTGTCACTCATCCACACCAATGAAAAACAAAATGGAAGTAGAACAATTTCTTCAAATTAACTTCAAATATTCAAATGTTTCAGCATAAAGTTATACAAAAACTACACACATAAGCCTTCAAAGTTTTGGCTTTAAATAGAAGATCATGAAAGAAGCTAATATGAAGTATATATAACAAATCTATCTACTCATATCCATCTATCCATGTTGAATCCATCCAATCTATCACTAAAAATATGGACAATCCCATGAATCACAAAACTGCCCTATTTCCTAGGGATTTTCTCGATGACTCGTCCTGTTTGACCAGCTTTGATCGACCCTGATTTAGCTTGTTTTGACTGAACCAATTGGAGTTAGTTCAGTCCTAGTTCCTAGGCTTTCCATTCATGTATCTAGGTCGAGCCCAAGTGTCCTGCAAATTTGACATTCATATAACTGTTACGGGAATTTCTGATTTTGTCCAAAAATTGCACTTGAAATTCAATTTTCATAAAAACCTCTAGAAATTGAAAAATTAAAATTAAATACATGAATGTGCATAACATACATCAAAATGAGGTGAATGTGATTGAAAATGGATGGATAATATAAGAGTTAATTAATATTCCTTAAGCAAAAATGGACCAAAACTGAGGGCCAACATTGTCAAACCCACGAGTACAAATATTTTTAATATATTTAGGCTAATATCTTAAATGATTGCAAATTATTTAGTAACAACTATCAAGTTTGAATAATTTTCTAAAAATAAACCTTAATTGAATCTTTAGCGTTCCTTTTGTATATGTAAACTATGTTGAGGTCATTATTTCACTTCAATTGATTAGGGTTAAACATGTCACTTAGGATTATAAATTTACTACTTATCATTTTAAAAACTAAAACTGTCAAGCGAAATAAAATTACCTTCAGTTCTGTGTGACACCCTTTTCATTAGCCCAAATTTTGTAATCTATTTATGAACAAATGATTATGGGGTTCTAACAATGGTATTATGATGTCAAACTCTATTATATTATGTGATGTTTTTTTTTTATTAATAAAAATGCTAGAGGGGAAGAAACGGGGGAACCAATAAAGTATGATTCTTTTAGGAGGAGAAATTGACTTAAGAGAGAAAATATACCTTTGGTCAATATTTCCATTTGATGTGATGGTTAGTATTTCCAAGAAGAAGAAATGTTTGGAAGGTGAAGGGTCAATGTGTGATTACAAAAATAAGAGGGAGGAGTAAACACAGGGTTCTTCTTCTTTTTTTATAAGTTTCTAGATTTTCTATTTTCTATTTCTCGCTCATTTTTCCCTCTCCCTCATAGAAATTCTAATTGGCATCAAAATTGGTGACAACTTGTGTTAGAGGAAATGAATGTGTTGTAGTCCTCTTTCTTTATGATATATGGTTTTGAGGATTGGAAACTATCCTAATTTTGTGTGGTATATAGAGGACTGGAGAGGTTAGAGTCAAGGAACTGCAAATATCAAAGAAGGACTATGTTATTTTGTGTATATTTGCATGGTATTTTGTGAATGTTAGAATTTTCAAAGATGGAAAGGTTGATTACTACATTTTCTTCTATGTGTGTCAAGGAGAATGACCTTCACTTTTGGTGTTAAATAAGGTCTGAATTTCAGTGTGTGAAACACCCCTTTGTGAAATTCTCCTCAAGGAATCAATATTTGGAACAGGGGTGGCCAACTGTGAGAAACGTTACAACAAAAATAAGCCTATAGTGGGGTTCAATGTAGCTCACCCTACATTATTTTCTACCATTTTTATAGCTGCAATAGATAAATATTTATTTGTGTGTTAACAATATTTTTGGCCTATATAGTTTATTGACATGAATGATTATTTAATTTCTCTTTTTAGAAAGTTTGTATGTACATGCATTTTCCCATCATCAAATTTATCATGGTTTTATATGTTATACTATTTGGATGTATCTTTCTATATGTATTAAATTTTGTAACATTGTTGGATGAGGAAAATATACTTCCTAAATTATTCTTTCAATATGTCATGTTAGAATTTATGATATAACTATTTTTCTAGGAGGTTCCAGAAACTGAAACTTGGGCCATAGTGATGGGGGAATCCTATTGATCATTTTGTCTAACTGAAACTTGGACCAAGTGAGTTATTCCTCAGGGCTATAAAGCAGGTCATGTTGGAAATTCTACTATAACTTTTAATCCATGAGGTTCCATAGGCTAAAAATTAGATCATAGTCAGGGAAACTCCCGCTAACCATTTAGTTCAATTTTTAGAGATTGTAATGCTCTAATATAGGATATATTCCCTATGGAAATCACTGTATTATGTTTTATGCGAAGTGTTTGAAGAAATGCTTAACTGGTTTAATGATTCATTTCGTACAAGCAATTC
The DNA here is from genome assembly GCA_000404065.3 of Pinus taeda. NCBI lineage: Eukaryota > Viridiplantae > Streptophyta > Pinopsida > Pinales > Pinaceae > Pinus > Pinus taeda. The sequence goes on along the minus strand of APFE030079167.1, from coordinate 66,317 downwards.
GATGAGATACCCCAATGAAATTTTTTTTGTGGATGGGAATTGTATTATTGTATGTTAGCATTGTTGTATGATGGTGTTGTTGTAGCTGATCCATTCTTATCTGCATCCAAATCATTTGAAAGAATCCGTTTTATTACAATTTGTATACAAACTATTTGATAAAATACCTCAAAGAAATAAATTAAAAGTTGCATGATCGATTAGTATATTTCAATTATTATGTTACAAGTGGAATCAAAAAAATGTTTTATACTTAATTTCATACAAAATATTTCACAAAATATACATAAGAAAATACTACTTAATTGGTTGTATACAAAGGTATTTGAAGAATGATTTACATGTAAAATGTGTGACAAAATATATGAGAGATGAAAACCAATTTTTGGCAAGTGTAAATAGGATAAATTTAGTAGGGGCATATGATGAAGTGGTACCAAAGCTTATTTTCATGCTAGTAAAAGGAAAGTAATTTTTGGGTACCATGTAACTTCTACAAGTCATTTAGGGAAATAGATATGTTACAAAGTGGTATCAAAGATAAGGTTCAATGCTAAACTTGAATGGCCTCAAGAAAAAATGAAATGATATAGTTATGTGTGCATGTGTATTTATATGTGTTTTTATTTTGACGTATAGGTGAATATAATGATGTTGTTTATAGACTAAAATGAGTTTGATGAGGAAAGATAAACATGTAAGATACATATGAAGGATGATGAATTGATTCCCTAGAGTATCACAATAGAATTAAAAATGTTTATTGTTGAGTGATGTATCCATAACTATGAGGGGGGTATCTTAACTTATCTTTGGCTAGTTTTAATACTTTTCATTAGTTTCTTTAGAAGTTTTCATGTGTTGATTAATAATACCATAGGAATGATAAATTATAAGAAATGAAATAGTTAATAGATGCATGTCCATTAAATATATATTAAATAATGATATGATAGATGTGTGGAGATATGATAGGTTATTACAATAATATACGTGCATGCATAAAGATGCAAAGATGTCCTTTATCATAACATAATCCTAATGACTAATAGTGGTTAATAGTGAAAATCTAACCAAGAAGAATTTGATATAATGATTGGGAAGCCAATGAAGATGTTGCATGTAGTCTTATGGAATAAAGGATATAGAAGATAAGGTGATGATGAAAGAATAGTGCAAGTGACACCTATGCATGTTAATGTGAATATTGTGACAATGTTATGACTACACTTCTTAGGTTTCCTTGTGGAAGGCTAGAAACCTAGAGGGAGGAGTGTAGGGACAAGTGTTTTTGTGTGGGCTACTAAGAGTACCTCGAGCCCCATATGAAGGTGAAATTCCTATAAGCCACATGAATATAAAACATCCTTGGCCATTCCATGTTCGTTACCGTGAAAGGATAGAGGCATAACCCAAGGGATTATTGTGATTAGATAAGGGGGATGCACTACCTTTGATATAGTGGGCTAATGGGGGAATGTGACTCTATCACTTGGAGGTTGTTGAGGTTTATACCTTGACCTTGTTTGTTTTCAATATTTTTTATGTATCATACTTGGCTCTTGATAAGCTAATGTATTTACGAAATCATGGCCAAGCCTAAGAATGAACATTATTAAACAAAACAAGAGCAACAAACCTATGACTAAGAGCAAGTATGAGCATATATGCACAAGACTACAAAGGGGAGGGACCCCATAGCTATTACATGCAGATATTTGAATTTTAAATAGAACCAAGATGTGGATAGTGGATCATTCAATAAGGGATTGACTTGGCCAATATGAACGAGATGAATGTCGAAGTCACAATAGTGAAAATGGCTTAAGAAGGGAGTTTCTCATAATTGAAATTTGTACTTTGATGATATGTTCCATTTATGACAATAATATGATGGTCAGAATGGTAAACGAATAGAAAGTGGTGCTTGCTAGGTTTTGGGTAATACAGTAACATTACCTATGAATTCAAAATTATAGTAAAATTACATATGTATGAAGAAAATGTAGGGATTGTACTTGTTTTCATGAGTCCATGAGTAATTTCCCAATAGTTTATAAGCTCAAGACATACGATAATGTATATATTTTTAGTAAGGAACGTGTAACTAGGGGATTGGTTTTTCCTAGTTAATATGAAAATTGTATGTAATTATTACTATATGAAAGCAAGTTTATCATTAATACTTGGTTATGACAAAGAAAAGAAGCCTTCAATGTCTAAATATTGCTTTAATATTTGTGATGCATGCCATGAGTTACTATGACATGATTAGGATATGAGAATCATATTATGTATTAGGATGGCATATATTATTGGGGCATTGACTCCACATGTGATTTTATGATAAAATAAATTGCATAATTGAATGTCATGAAAAGAAATAACTTCTAATATTTTTAAGCAACTTTTTGAGTAGTGGAAAGAGTGGCACAAATCTCTCATCCTCTAAAGCAAACCGGAAGCTAATTCCTCATGAATTTAGATATGTTTATCTTTAAAGTTTAACCTATTGTTTTTTGAAATAAATGTATGAATGAATTATTCAATGCCTAGAATGATTTCATTTCAATTTATTTTCAAATAAACTAATAGTGATTGAATTATTATGTGTATAATAATTTTGAGATCATTTTAGGGGATGTTATAAATCTTACAATGAAAATATTTTATGTTTTAACACTTATCATTACTTGACTGATTGAAAATATAGATTGTAGTTGATATGGCCTTTGTTACGATAATGAAGGTTGAGTAATACAATATAATAGAGTCAAACATCATTAGAAGAATACTATAAATTTTAAATCTCATTCCTATATCAAGCAAGTTTGTAAAAGAAAAGAAAAGGGAAGAAAATTTGACTTAAATTATTATGATTAATCTCAAGGAAATTGTATGCTTGTATTATATCTGAGATTATGATTTATCCAAGAAGGATAGATGATGGTTCTAAAGCTAAAAATCCTAGAGTGACATTGTAGTGACATTGGAACCCTGTGACATACATTGATCACCCTGAGTTATGTTATGACAAATGTGTTGTGCTATTTACAAGAAGTCAGAGTGATGTCTTGGTTATAGGACTCCATAAATTTTAAGAATATTCCTATGCGAGGAAGCCTTTCCAGGGAATGGATTTCCCAAGGGACTATGAAGGTAGGGAAGGATATGCCTAAACATGGAAGGTGTGCGATTGCAAAGAAGGGTAACATAAATGAATTGGTTTCAAAGATTCATGTACATACTCATCGAAATCATGAATGCATTAGGTATGTACATGAAAGCAATGAGATGAACTTGTTCCCTTCAGAAACCTTATGAACTGATGAACAACCATGTAAGAACTTGCTAGAATTCTTTGAGATGTATAGGTAACTAGACCATATAAGTTGAATTACAATTTTGAAAGTGGAAACCAAGGACATGGAAAATATTTTCGTTATGGAAGTGGTGTATCCCTTATTTCACATAGAATGACTCTATATATAGTAGAATACCAAGGAAAATGTTCCTTAAAGGGGCATGGCATTTTGAAACCCATGTCATTACCCCAAATTTTGTAATGTAATTATGATCATACCATGATGGGGGTGATAAAATTGATACTATGATGTCAAATTATATTATATGATGTAATTTTTATTGTTATTAATATAAATTCTAGAGCTTAAGAAAGGAGCCAACCAACAAATTATGATGCATTGGGGAGGAGAAAATTTCACTTAAGAGGGAAAATATACCTTAGGTGAATATTTCCCTTTGATGTGATAACTAGTATTCCAAGGAAGCTAAAGGGTTGTGAAGATGAAGGGTCATTTTGTGATTATAAAAATAAGAGAGAGGAGAAAATAAGGGGTTCTTATTCTTGGTTTTTAAGATTAAATCTTTTCTCTCTTCTATTAATCTCTCATTTTTTCTCTCACTCACTAAGAAATTTGAATTGGTATGAGAATTGGTGATAACTTGTGTGATAGGAAATCAATATGTTAGAGGAACCTTTCTTTGCACTAGATAGCTCTAAGGACTGGGAAAGGTCCTCGTTGTGTGTGGATCATAGAGAAATGAAGAGGGGAGGGTCAAGTGACTAGAAAGTTAAGAGAAGGACTCCCTTGTGCTATTTGTACATTCATGGTATTTTTGTGAATGTAAGCATAGTCAATGATGGAAAGGATAATAATTGAGTTTTCTTACATGTGTGTGAAGGGGAATGACCTTCAAATTTGGTGTGAAAATATAGCTTGAATTTAAGTGTGTGAAATACCCCTGCGTTAAGTTCTTCTCAAGGAATAAAGATATTCCACAAGGGTGGCCAACTAAACTTATTACACAACTGAGCCTATGGTGGGGTAGAACGTGGCTTGCCTTACTTTACCTTTCAATATATTTTTGGATGCAACAAGAAAATATTTATTTTTTTGTTAATGATATTCATGACATAAATGGTTTAGTGACATGAATGGTTATTTAGCTTATGTTTATAGCAAGTTTATTTGTACATGCATTTACACTTCAACAAATTTATCATGATTGTGGTTGTTATACTATTTTTTTGTATTTTTTTTTATGTATTAAAGTTTGTAACAACATTGGTTTAAGAATATAGACTTCCTAAGTTCTTCTTTAAATAGGCCATGTTAACATTTGTGGTATAAAGTTTCTTTTGAGATATTGCAAAAGTTGAAACTTGGAACATAGGAGGGTAAATAATACTGATCTTGTGGTCCAACTTTTATATCTTCGGGCACAAAATTTTAGGAAATATGGTCATATGAAGTTGGGCTCCCTAAATGCATCATTGAATAAGCCATTTTGGAAATTCTTCTATAACCTTTCTTTTGGGAGGATTGAGAAGCTGAAACTTGGATCCTAATGAGGGTAAATTTTGATAATCATCTAGTCCAACTCCCTTATATTGGAACGTGATATTTTAGGGGACTTGATCATAGGAAGCCAATCTTCTTGGATGCTCCTAAAATCATAGATTGAAGAGGTCATGTTGGGATTTCTGCAGTAAATTTTGTTCGGGGAGGTTCTATAAGCTGAAACATGGACCATAGTGAGGGAAATCCCATTGATCATTTGAGCGAACTTTGAAATCCTAGGTCACGAAATTTTAGGATATATGACTAGAGGATGTTGAGCTCCATGAATGCTACAGAGGCTGAAACTTGGACGAAAATGAGGGGAACTCACATTTATTATTTGGTTGTTTTTATATGTTGTACTATAATAATTTAGGAGATATTCCTTCAGGAAGTTGTTATATCAGTTTCCATGCAAAGAGTTTTTTTTTTTTTTTTGTTAAGCTTGGTAGTACCTCTTTTCTCTATTAATCTAACAACAAGTTACAACTAGTTTTTAAAATAGTTAGGTGGCCTCAACTTGCACTATGGGAGACCAAGTCTGTTTACCACCTAACAACATAGTATACCATCCAAAAATGAAAATTATTGAGTCTTTATAACCAAGAAATATATGACTGTATGTCTATGCTTATCATGTTATCTACTTACTTATTATCATAACTATAAATACAAGGAAAAGTAAAAGCTATCCACATAAAAAATATAAAAAGAGACATCATTTTGACTATTCTACTTCCTCAGCTAAAGCAGATTCCATTCGTGTTGGGTCTTTTATAGTAGACCCCAGGAGTTAAGTTAATGAAAGTATGCAAGGAAAATAATTTTCAATGCGCTGGAGGCACCCATCCTACTTCTGCATTTCGAACAAGAGCTTCTGGAAGCCCTTCTTATAGTTTGAGAAATCCTGCACTGTGGTGGCCATGTTCAAAGGTATTTGTTCCATGGTGTTGATGAGAATCTCATTAATTGACTAGTAGAGAAACATTGTGTGTTTAAACTGGGTCACTCATCCTCTTGTATGCCCTTGATTGGTTACCAAGATCTACCAATCCTCTGCATTGATCTCCATGGATCCTTCCTGGCATTCAAATCCGCCTCATATTCCTCTATCAATTTCTGAATTTCCTCTACTATGCCTTCATGGCAATCTTGCACAACTTCATTATTATTGCTAATAGGTTTGTCGTGAGCTATCAGTTTGCCTCTAGGGTTACTGGTTGACCTTGTTCTTGTTTTCCTTTATTTTTCTATCACGGCCTCATGGGGTAGGGCTTTGAGTTTGAGATGCCACACAATCCATGGTGTACTTCTCACCACTTGATGAAATGTATCATTGAGTGCTAGCCGGTGGTATAAGACCCCAACTTCTTAATTGAAAATTTCTACTGCCAATCTGTTCATCTATCCAAAGACCAACAGACATTCGTAAAACCAAGACATGGTTCATGCTGGCCTCCCATGCTTCACAACAAATTTTGACAAGATTTCTGGTAACTGGAAGAGGTTCCCACCCCTTGCACCATGACTAGTATGTGGGATTGAGGATATGACGCAACCTAGACCAGTTTTCATTGATACAGCCCAAAGGTTTTCTCACCCAGGGTTTCCAGGGAGTCACTTCAATAGCAAAGCCCCCCACACCCATTTTCGCAGCACCCACCCGTCCTAATTCCTCACAGAGTTCCGACCACCATAAGTTCAAGACTTCGCTAAACTACCCCATATACCAGTCGGGACTTCCCTGCACAGATGCGAAACCATGGGTTCAGTTATCTCGGGGAGGCCAACCATAAAAAACACAAGAGTCTTCCCACACCAATTGTCATATATAAACACTCAATCCCACTCATCCATTAGAATGATAGGCCACAGGACTTCTAATCCCCACCCCTTCTGACATATTGGAATTTCTTTTGGTATCTAAAATCCTCTCTTCATACAGGCAAAGGAGAGGTACTAGATTACAATTATCACCCATTGGGACAATCAGATGCCAAACTGAACAGAAGCAGGTATGTGCCCAAAATTCCTACAATTTAACCCCCAACTCGACGCATGCAATAATAAGACAAGACCTAGACCCTCTCATCCCCATAACAGCATACCCTGTTGACTTAAATCGCAAATCTAGAAGCCTCTCTTCATGGAGAAAAGGGAAAAGGAACAAACGACATACCATATAATGAGTGCTAAGGGTGAAAGAGGCCACACTAGTGTCGACCTTTCTCCATAGCTGGTAACTTTGTTCACCACCTTCCTTTGAACCAGGGCCAACGGCTCTACTCCATACCAATGCATTCAATCAACCAAATTCTTACGCCAAGAATGGCTTCCCCTGCCACCACCCATGTTAATATTACCATCCCACCTGTATGAATCAACCCTGCTAACCTTGTCATGCATGTGGAGAGTGGTGGGTTTGTCCTTCGAGGCATATGACATTTAATTACAGTGATTGCATTGATGGTCCTATACACACTCTGATTGGGGATTCATGCAAATAGTTTGAATAAATTCCTAAACGGTTTAATGATTCATTGCATACACACTTTTTCATGAAGTGCCCCAATGAAAAATTTGTTTTGTTGATGGGGACAATATTGTTGCATGTTATCATTATTATATGGTAGCATTGTTTTAGATTATGTATGGCTATTTGCATGAAAATCATTTGAGGGATGTGTTAAATTTGTTTTATTACAATTTTCATACAAACTATTTGATAAAATACCTCAAAGAAAGAAATCAAAAGTTTCATGATTTAGTTGTATATTTTGGTTGAAATGTTACAAGTGGAACCAGAGAAACATTTCTTATTTGATTTCATATAAAATATTAGACAAAATGTCTACAAGAAAAAGACTAATTGGTTGTATACCAAATATTTGAAAATAGCTTTACAGGTAAATAGTTTGACAAAATGTATGGGAGATGAACATAAAGTTTTTTCAAGTGCATCTAGCATAACTTTAGTAGGGGTATGTGACAAAGTGGTATCAAATCTTACTCTCAAGATAGTAAAAAGGAAAAAAAAATTGGTTACCCCGTAACCTCTATATGTCATTGAGGGAATTAAGTACATTACAATGGTATTAGATCTTATTGGTAAGCACATGAAGAACACAATATTTGATACCCCATGTTGTTAATCTAGCTCTAAGTTACCAGATATGTTACATTATCACTAAATTGTTATTTTTATGAAATTAAAATTTATATATGTATAGAATAATATAGCATTAAAATGATTTTTTTTTTTAAATATTTATTCATGCTTATAAAGTAAAAGTATTTTTTTATGAAACTAGATATTGTCACACTCCCTCCCACCCCCTTGTACTATTTCAAGCTACGTGAGGTGTTACCTATTCATTTCACCTAATATCTAACATCTATTATGAAGATAGAATTACAAAATACTCTTTTTCAAATGTCATCAAAACTCAAAAGAAATTCCATCATCACGTTCAACTTGTTGGGATCTTTCTAGTGATATAAATTTCATCTCAATTTGACTCCAAGATTGAATGTTATGACCATTTCAATTTTAGCTAATCATCCAAATCCATATAAAAATTGAATCTCCTTGGGAATCCACATGACCCCTATTTGCATGATATGGCACGACCATGTCAGCACAATGCATGGTCCATGACATCATATTGCTACCATGTGATATTCATGTTTAGGTGACATGGTGTTGGCATGTCAGTATAATGGGTGTCTATGTCAAGCATGGGTCCTTATGTGGCATCCACATGGTCCATGTTAGTTCCCTATGGCACTGCCACATCAACACGGTTGTGGTGCCGAAAAGGTCTTCCTCATTTTCTTTTACATCCTTTTCTCAATATAGTCAGTGCATGGGAAGTTTGACACTTCAACATTGTATTAGTTATTACAACCCCTAGATGTTTAGATCAACATAACCACTTTTTCTTGGAGGTGATCCATCCATATCCACATATGGGCCTTTACATATGCATGGACCCTTTTTCACCCTCATATCCAAGATTCCCCAAATATAATCTAGGTTGGAGGTGATCCATCCCTAGCCACATTCACCACTTGACATTTCTTACCATTTTCAGAGCACAAATCCCTAGATCCCAGTGGTCACTCCAAGGTAATCAAGGTAAGTCACATATGGCCTATTACAAAAGTTATTTTTCCTTCCACACTATAGACGCATAGATCTTAAATGTCATCCATGTTGAATAAGGGAAAATTATGTTGGATAAGATCCATCTTGTGCACATAGGTGATGGCCCTTACCACCACCAGATCGTGGATTCCAAGATCTAATCCTTTGAAGGGAAACCTACGTGAATACAAGCAAATTTTGAAAATAATATCTAGCCTTGTGTGATATCAGGGTCATACAAAAGAGAAGATTTCAGTGCTAACCCCAAACCCTCAATGCCTTAATATGAAATTCATTTGACTAAATGATCTAGCCTAGGTGGGTTTAAGCCTACACACCAAGGTAATGACCGTTACAACCACCAGATTCCTAGATCACACTTTGTTTTGTAGAAGCACTATGGTAGAGGGATAGAGGAAATCAATAAATTTTACAAATATTTCGTAACACAAGGGAATCTATGCAAAATGCCAAATTTGAGAAGGTAATGGTTAAGGCCTAAGAAAAGATCCTCAAAGGTACTAGGCCATGTCAAGAAGGAGATAAAGGGGAACCAACAAGACCGATTTATACTAGACCCATAGTAATATAATGACATAGCTCCAAAGATGAAATTAACCAAGTTCAAGCACTTCACATGGTGAATTATGAAAAGAACTCTAACTCCTTTGACTATTGTAGGCCGACTAACCTCTTTAATGAGATAAGTCTTCTTCATTCATATTCAAGGAGACATATAGGTTTGTGTGACCATTCATAGGGATTATATATCATTTGTTAAGCAATAAATCTCATGATTTTATGACTACTTAGTGTTCTTAGTTACAACAATGTATAAGTGTGCATGAACCCATTGAATCATGACATCATTCATAGACGAATTGACCATAAACTCTAACCAGATACTCATTTAAAATACAACATATAAAATAATTTCATAGCATGTAAGATAACCTACAATCATTGGTATTGGAGTAAGCTTCCCAATAAATAGACATATAATTCAAATAAGAACTTATGAGATAACAAGTTAACTGAGTGAAATCACAAGATCAGTCATAGTTATGTAGTGATCATGCAAGATGGCAATAGTCACATAGTTCAAGTAGTTCAAGTATACAATACAAATACTCAACCATGAATATGGAGTTATTTAAGTAAAACTTTCATGAGTAATACATAACCATACATCTATCAATAAAATACATCAAAATCCATAAACCAAATATGCATAAACCATTACACTTATTTGAGTGTATTGGAATTGGAATCACCATGTAACTAAATACTAGCAACATAATGAGGGAACTTGACTCACCATGTAACTAAATACTAGCTACACTTCACTCTCTCTTGCCACTGACTACCTCTTAACAAGATCTAGAGTTTGAGGGAAAATGCTTTCATAGGGGAAATTCACACCAATGGCTTGCTCAAGCACTCAGGAGATTGATTCCACTATCTCGGCGGTTCGTTAACTACTCTCAATTAACAAGAATAATAGTGAGTCACTTACTCTCTAAGTTTCAAATCATAGGGGTTCACCCAACTTCTAGAGGAAGTATTTTACCTAGTTCCAAGGGATTGGATCCACTATGAATGTGTTCATTAGCCAACTAGAAAGAAATTAGCAGTTCATCAACCAAACAATAGGAACTAAGTGGTTCATTATCCAAATAGAAAGCATTAGTAATTTAATTAACCATTCAACAGAACTTAGTGGTTCATCAGCTAAACAACAAGCACTAAGTGGTTCATGAGCAAAGTAGAAAGAACTATGTGGTTCAACATCCTAAAAAAAAGCACTTAGTTGAATAAAAATCTATTTGGAAAGCACTTATTGTTTAATTAACTAAACAACAAGTACTATGTGGTTAATCATCCAAATAGTGAGCACATAATGGTTCGACATCCAAAAATAAAGCACACTAAGTGTTTAGTTATTCACTAAGCTTCATACTAATCACATAGATATAAACAAATGGTTCAATAGCCTTAAAAAAAGACACAACCCAGGGTCACATAGTATATGCTAAAAATAATAAAGAAAAAACTCAAAGTTAGCTCTAGTGTTTCTCATCATACACATTATGCTCCATAGCTCCACAATGTCTAGAAATCTAGTCCTGAATCCTTATGTCTTCTAGGAAAAATAAGGGTTCCCTTAAACTTGAATCCGAGAGAAAGAGGGAGAACCAATATCCACACACAATTAGCGATCAAATCCAAAGAACTAATATCATAGAAAATATAGTAGAACCCAACAAAAGTTAAATATGAAGCCTTTGAGGACCATATTTGTCTCAGGACCAAGCATTGCCAGTTAACAATTGAGTTCCTGATCAAATTATGTCAATCCAAAACAAATATGAAACCACGAGAGAGATCCAATAGCAACATGAGGGAGCTTGAGTGAGAGTTCCCTCCATTGTGCATATATATATTATTCTTCTATAGCCCTGTGTGTTATGGGAGACAGTTGACTTGGATCTTCAGTGTTTTCTTTTGAATTGTTGGCTCTTCAACCTATAAGGAGAGAATGCAAATGGGAATTTCCCTCTCATTCCACTATCATAATCCAACCACATAATTACTGTGAGTAAGCTCTAACAACCCCAGTTCACCCAAATCTTATCTCAATGAAAATTTTCAAGTAATGGCTTTCTGAATTTGTAAGTGATTTTGGCAATTAAGTTTGGATGGGTCATGGCATTTCAAAATAGGGGAGAAAGCAAAAGTTTTTTTCTTTGGCCAAGGATCCATAAGGCTATTAACTTTTAAATTCTTAATCATGTATTAAAAAGTCGTCGTTTTCTCCCACACTGGTATTGCATTCACATCTACCATTACAAAAAGCGGTGGTGAAACAAAGGGATGTGAGAAATACAACCTATACAATTATGTTTTATATGGCAAGATATGTTTTGAAGAAAGATAGGAAAATATATAAATATTCTTAAATTTTATTAGCTAATTAAAAATTATTTCATATAACCCATTTTATATAATTAATTGGACAACTTTAACAACATGCATACTAGTACAACTCATTTGATATGACACTTGCTCATATGAGATTATTTTTAATTAATCAATTTAATTGAAAAATTCAAAATAAATGTCAACATTTCATTATGTTGCTATGAATAGTTTAGAATATTAGGTGCATAGGACACTTGTTTTCTCTTGTGAGTGTTGAAGTGACGCAGAGATACATTTCCAGATCTATTGATTCTTAACAGGTTTGTCCTGCTCATATTTGTTGTGGAATACATCTTGTTGTGTACTAACTATCAGGTCTATGGTGATGTACTAAGTATCATGTCTACGATGATTAAGAATCATGTTTATGTAAAACTTTATCTTTAATAAATGAAAGTTTTCTTTTTTTTATTCTTAAATAAGATAGAATATTAAGTACTCATTTCATATGAAACGTATTCACATGATTTTCTTTAACTAATCAATTTAATAAAAAAATTCAAAATAAATTTATACTAGCTAAAAATATATTCAATCAAACCATCTTTTACATAATTAAGGCAATAAATAATTTAAACGGATGTTCTCATAAATTTAAAAGATGAAAGAAATTCTGACTTTATACCATGAAAAAAGCTCAGATTGAATAAAATTGTTCATGATCTGCAGGCTTTTCCATCCATTCTTAATAAAGAACACAAAATTGTTTAGAGATCTAAGTGTAATCAAATTTTTGCGGCGTTAGTTAGTAGATTAGTCTTGGTGGAACAAGGTAGACAAAGAAATGTCATTATTTTTCAGTATTCACTTTATTCTAAAAAAATGAATAGTGAATCATTCTTATTCATGTCTACAGTGGTTGTAAATGTAGAGGTTGTACATCGTGTTGGAATATGTAACTCCTACTTGTCTCAGTTGTGATTTTTTCTATCTAGAGGAGTTTGTTCCTATTTTGTTTCCTAGATCTGTGTGTTGTTGAGATATTCTCTCAACCAAAAGACTGTGTGTCCAAGATATTTTCCCTATCTTGATAAAACACTTCCTGTATATATGTCATATCAGATTTGATTAATGAAATACTGATTACCTTATGGAAATTTAACATGGTATCAGATCCCCTGAGGGCTTGACCCCTCCTAGGATTGGCCTGTCCTAGGCTGAGGGAAATAAAAGAATGTATTTGTATTGTTTTAGTTTTTTAGTTTGTCCACCAATCGATGGATCTTGCAATGTAGTGAAGCTCTGTAATTTTGGATGAGAAAATTACAGTTATCATAAACAAGGGAATTAATGTATTGAAAATGCGATTAGAGGTTGGATCATTGAACAAATATCGATAGTGTGGATCAAAAATATGTGAGTTAGTCAAAATTACTGAAGTTGAGTCGGAAATTGTTCTATGTAAAGAGAGCCCAAGGCTGGTTTGTAGGTGTAGATCGCTGCAGGATCGGAGGAGGTCGAGCCAGCAGTGTGTTCTGAGTAGGTGGTCAATTGTAGATTGACAAATTCTAGTGGCAGTGTTGAGTGTGGTGCCACGATCGGTACATTCAAGGATGACGGTGTCATGGATCAGTAAATTTGCATCTGCGTGTAATAAAAGAGAGTGTGATCAGAATTGAGCATTGTCAGTGATGGATCTATGAGTTTGCAAATTGAGGTCAAGGATCTAGTGTCATTTTTGGGTGTGCTCATCATGGATTTGTGGCGACCTTTGATTAGGATAAAAAAAATTTAATGCACTTTTGTTTGATTTTCAATTGTCCTTGTGAAGATCAAGTGGGGATTTGGGAGTAGAATACTTGGTTATATCTGTTGTCTTAAACCTACTGGCCTATTCCTGTGTTATGTGGGAATTTCACGTTAATCATTGAACTACACAACATTGTTGTTTGATTGTCGAGTCCTGCACAGCCGAGGTGCCTTTGCACTCGAGGTCAAGGTCAAGTTGTCATCTTTAGATAGGCAACATTTCATGGCTGCAGGTCTGAAGTGTGTGGTTGTTGTTAGCATGGAGTGTATTTTTTACTGAGGTATCCTTTGTTGTGGATTCAAGGTGGTTTTGTTTTGGATTGAATGCCCCATGGTTGCAGTAGTAGCATTGATTTGATTAGCGTGGAGCAGTGTAACATTGTATCCACTCATGGAGCAATAGTTGTTTTTTTGCACAATTCGTGGTTGTATCTACTCCACCAATCGTGGTTGTTTGTGCTTCTGTATGAACTGGTGTTGTATAATTTGTGGTTGTTTGTGCCACTGTATCGTGTTGGTGATTCTTTTGCAAAATGCTTGTTCGTTTCCCCTCCATAATTTGTGACCCCTCCATACACTTAATTGTTGAGTAGAAGCAACATGGAGCGATAAGGAGAAGAACTGGGAAAACGTCAGTATTTCCAGGCAGAAGGTTGAAGCTATCAACTATTGTAACAACTTCCTCTGAGTCGGTCATTGACTTGATTCAGTTCAGCAATGCTCAACAAACCATAGTGTAGAAGTAGAGGATGAGCGAAAATGCTAGAGTGTGGGACCCCTTCCTCATGTTGTAGCACAGTGCTTTTCCTTGCTACAAAAAACAGTCCATTATGGGAGAAGAGTTATTCAACTATGCCATGATGGCTACAAACTATACATGGCTTTGGACGGTGAAGAAATTTCCTGTAGATTCCATGCTTTGACCGAAGAACTAGATCATATTCTAGATGGCATACCATATGATTTATTAGAGATTTAAGATGAAGTCAAAATGAAATCACATGATGCCTTGACTCTGACCTTGATTTTGTCAAGATGCATGTATTTCAGGTAAAATTGTCATTCATGTAAATTTGGTTAAAATAATTGGATGTTGTATTGTTGTGACATTTAGTCTGGCCAACTATTGTCATGAGTTTGTGTCTTTGTTGGAATTGACCATTCCAACAATAGAAAAATTTAACTACAAGAATGATTAACCATGAGATATAATGAAAACATGATAGAAAAGATGGCATTAGAGGAGTTGCATTAGAGATTGGAGGATGATGGACAATCAAGTTTGTGTGAATTAGTCTGAGTTTGTGGAATAGACTCATCATGTAGTATGAGTCACATATTGTAATTACAACAAATATACATGTCATATACTCTTTTGTAATTGTTAGTTATGGTTGTGAAATGTTTTATGTACCTGTTGTAACACCTAGAGAGGCATGCATACCCTTTGTCATGCATTTCCTCTGTAAGAGATTTTTAACACCCTGGAAGTGTGTGCCATGTAGGATGGATACACTTGGGTGGGTCATATTGGTTTTAGACTCCATGAGGTGAAATTTTATATTTTGAGGGAGTTCATTGAGAGGTTGGATGAACCATGTATGTGAAGGACTTCCTAGCAGACTGGTGGTTGCAGCAGTTGGGAACCCATACATTCTAGTAGATGGTTGTTCCTTTATATGGACATTGACAATTCCATGAACAAGGTACAAGGTGTAATTACCAAACTGGACCAGATGTAGATTTTGCAGATTGGTATCGAGACAAGTACTCATTAAGGGTGTGTGTTGGAATATGTAATTCCTACTTGTCTCAGTTGTGATTCTTTTGATGTAGAGGATTTTGTTCCTATTTTGTTTCCTAGATTTGTGTGTGGTTGAGATATTCTCTCAACCAACAAATTCTGTATCCAAGATAGTTTCCCTATCTTGAGACAACACTTCCTGTATATATGTAATATCATATTTGATTAATGAAATATTGATTACCTTATGGAAATTTAACATGGCATCAGAGCCCATGAGGGCCTGACCCCTCCTAAACTTGGCCTATCTTGGGCTGAGGGAAATAAAAGAATGTATTTGTATTGTTTTAAATTTTTAGTTTGTCCATCAATCGATGGATCTTGCAACATGGTGAAACTTTGTAATTTTGGATGGGAAAACTAAGGTTATCAGAAATAAGAACGTTAATGTATTAAAAATGCGACCATAGGGTGGATTGCTGAAGAGAACTCGATAGTGTGGATTGAAACTGTGTGAGTTGGTCAAAGTTACTGAAGCTGAGTTCAACATTGTTTTGTGTAAAGAGATCCAAAGGCTATTTTATAGGTGCAGATCGCTATAGGATCAGAGGAGGTCGAGCAGAAAGTGGTGCCAAGTAGGTAACCGATTGCAGATTGGTACATTTTGGTGGCATCTTATAGCATGGTGACGCTGACCAGTACATTCGAGGACATTGATGTTGTGGATCGATAGATTTGCATCTACATGTAGTGAAAGAGAGTGTGATTAGCGGTGACCATTGTCGATGGCGAATCTGTGAGTCTATGGATCGAGGTCAAGGATCTGGTGTGGTTGTTGGTTGTGCCGATCGTGTGTTTGTGGCGACCTTTGCCAAGGTTGAAAAAGTTGCAATGAACTTATGTTTGATTTCCAATTGTCCTTGTGAAGATCGAGTGGGATTTGTGAGCAGCAGACCTGCTTATCTTTGTTGTCATCAACCCACTAGCCCATCCCTGTGTTATGTGGGCATTGCAAGTTAAGAATTGAACTCCACAACATTGTTGGTTGATTTTCATGCTCTGAATAAGCATGGTGCCTTAGCATGGAAGGTCGAGGTTGAGTTTCCGTATTTGCAGAGGCAACGTTTGTTGGCTGCAGGTCTGAGCTGTGTGGTTGTTGTTGGCGTGGAGTGTATTTTTTACTGAGGCATCTGCCATCATGGATGAAAGGTTGTGTCGTTTTGGATATACTTCCCCATGGCTGCAGTAGCAGCGTTGATCTAATTAGCGTGGAGTAGGGGGATGATGTATCCGGTAATGGAGCAACGAGAATTTTTTTTGCACAATTCATCGTTATATCTACTCCACCAGTCGCATTTGTTCATGCCTCTGTATGAATTGGTGTTGGAAAATTCATGATTATTCATGTCTCTGTATCGTGTTAGTGATTCTTGTGTGGAATTTTTGTTTTCTCCCCATCTGGAATTCATTACCCCTCCATATGCTTGATTGTTGAGAAGAAGTGGCATGGAGCGATAAGGAGCAGAACTAGGACAATGGCTGTATTTCTAGGCAAAAGGTTGAAGCTATCTACTATTGCAACAAGTTCCTCTAAGCCGTTCGTTGACTTGATTCGATTTAGCAATGCTTTTCGAACCACAGTGGTAGAAGTAGAAGCAGAGAAAAGATGTTAGAGTGAGGGACCCCTTCCTCGGGTGGCAATAGAGTGTTTTTTTTTTGCTGCGAAAAACATTCCATTCTAGGAGAAGACTTCTTCAATTATGCCATGATGGCTGGAAAGTATACATGGCCTTGGATGTTGAAGCAATTTCCTGTATATTCCATGCTTTTACCAAAGAACTACATCATATTCTAGATGGCATACCATATGATTTATTAGAGATTTAAGATGAAGTCAGAGAGAAATCACATGGTGCGTTGACTCTGACCTTGATTTTGTCAAGATGCATCTATTTTAGGTAAAAATGTCATTCATGTAAATTTGGTTAAAATAATTGGATGTTGTATTGTTGTGAAATTTAGTCTGGCCAACTATTATCACGAGTTTGTGTCTTTGTTGAAACTGGCCATTCCAACAATAGACAAATTTAACTATAGGAATGATTAACCATGAGATATAATGAAGACATGACACTGAAGATGGCATTAGAGGAGCTGCATCAGAGATTGAAGGATGATGGACAATCGAGTTTGTGTGAATTAGTGTGAGTTTGTGGAACAGACTCATGGTGTAGTACGAGTCACATATTGTAATTAGAAAAAATCTACACGTCATATACTCTTTTGTAATGGTTATTTATGATCTAGCCTTCAGTTGGGAGACTGCATAGAGCACGAGAGGAAACCTAGGGCTACTTAGCCCATAAATTGCCAAGATGATTTTCCCTTAACCGTTTCCTGATGCATGACCGAGTGAGTTGCTCAGTCCTTCCGAAAAATGCACAATATCTCTATGAAATTCATCGTAGCTTTTCCCAGAAAATAAAAAAGCATTGCTAGGAAGTGGATATCTATTATTATTTTTCTGAAGGTTCCACAATACTATCTTTAGAAGTTTCTGCCAGGTGATTCTTTTGTCCTTATTCTCAGGCATGCACGTCATGAATTCCAATTTTTCTCAATTCGATGTAATATATTTCTCTAGAGCTAATTTGTATACACTATCATCACTCTCTAACATGCCTGAGGAGATCAAGGAACCTTCAGAGCATCATTGTCATTTTTTCGGGTTTTTTTTTCTTTTATTGTCTTTTGTCATCTTTTCTACCGCTTTTTGATTGTTTAGCTTGTGAAAATATTGTTTCAAATTGTTTTGTTGAGTGATTGTTGGCTTTTCAACTTGTTTTAACCTGTAGAAGTGTTGTTTCATGTTTTGTATTTCCTTTCTGTTGATGCCTCTAAAATCGTTGCACCAACATTGGGGGATAACCACCCGGTCTGATCCTTAATGCAGTTCCTTTTCTATTTGGTATGTTGGCTCTGATTAGATAGTATGGGACTAGTTTCCCAGTAAAATGTGATTTGATGAATGGGTGATGAAAATATATATAAAAAAATCGTAAATGATTTGGACAATAAGCTTGTGAAAACACACAAATAGATCTATATATATAACCCAGGTAATCCAATATCAATGCGATTTATAATGATTTCTAGTAATCAAATGCTAACGAAGATCAATCACTTGGCTACAGAAAGTTAAGCATGAATGATGATCACTTTAAACAAAGTGATATAAAACATTTCACATATCATAATAATATCAATTGTCAGCATGCATGTTTAGAATATCAATTCCAAATTATTTAAAAGTGATATATTGCAGAATTCTATGAACATTCACATATACAACAATATCGAATCAAAAGGTTGTTAAATTGCATGACATGAAACAAAAGACATTGATAAAAGTACCATATGTATTTGAATCGTCTTACTGAAGTAACAGTCTTGTTCGTTCTTCTTATTATGAAAACTTCAAAAATATACAGAAATGCAAGTCCTCTTGAAATATCTTTATAAGAAGTTTGAAACTCGATCCCTGCTTTCTACAAAAGTAAATTAAGAAGTGCAGAAATGCTATCTTCTTAAATCTAATTTAATACAATTTCAAGACCTTTTCTAAAATGACATGAAAGGGTCTTTATAGTAAAAACAAAACAAATTGTTTGTAAAATGTGCTTGGAGTGGTTGGAAAAACCTCTCTCAAAATATGGGATTTCCTCGTTAAAATAGATTTGCAATAAATTTTAAAAATATGCATTGCATCTGTCATTCCTCCCGCGGCTTTAACTGAAAAATCTCGAGCATAATTTCGATCTTTGGTGGATGACTAATCCTAGCATACAACTGACCTATGTAGACTACATCCGAGAGTTTTGGCATCATGCGATCAACTGCATAAGCAAGACATTTAACTATCATTTGTTGGCTATGCGGTTTGACTAAATAGAACTAATGTGTATCCTGTTAGGCCCCTATACCAATAGGTGTCATATGTCATAATTGACTTGATGAGCTCCGTAATATGTTCATACATTTTCTTGTTGCAAAGGTTTTCCATGTTTTCACAAAAATAAAAAATAAAAAATTTAAAAATGTAAAGAGGGTATACCCTAAAAGAAAAATCAAAGGGTAGAAAGAATAAAGATGGTGAAAAAATGAAAGAAAATGAACCCCACCAAAAGAAAGACCAAGAAAGTGTGCAAGTCTAAATGCCACTACTTTTTCACTTTTGTATAATAAACAATTGTGTGCAGCTTGTCACTTATGCCACAATTCATGAATATTCAAACAGTTTAAACTTAGCTACTTCATTTTACAATTTCATGTTGTAAAAGTAGAGAATAAAAATCTGACCAAACAGTGTAATCTTGGCAGATAAGTAGATAGGTAGAGTAAATAAAAGGAGCTCAACAGTTTAATCTAAGCCCTTAGATGTAATAAGTGTAGATTTAGATAGAAATCATTATGTAAAAGAAAAGGAAGTTGAAGAGGGTTTGCCAGTTTAAGTGCACCCTAATAAAGAAGAAAAAATGCTAGGTTTGAGTAGGTAGGGTAGGTAGTTGATGTTGCAGAATTATGTGTGATGAATAATGTCTCTAAATGTGTTAATCTTTCATTTTTCATCATAAGGCATACACTACATTGAAGACATCACAAGAAAAGCAAAGTCACAATGATTAACTCCCCTTCTTATTTTCCCTAATTATTCACTAATTTCTCCTAAGCACTAAGGTATTTGCTAAATTGGAGGGGCTCAGAGCATTTCTCTGACTTTTGGAGGAACCAGACCCTTAGCCCAATAATTTCAAAAGCCTAAGTACTTAAAACGATCATTCATTCACTCTCATAAGTCTTTTCCTAAGTAAAATCCTATTTTACTTAGGAAAAATTCATAATATTACATAAAAACCCTTTTTCACTTTAAACCTAAGTTCAAATATATACATGAAATGTTTAAAATTAGCACTCTTCATTTCGTTTATCATATTAACTATTAGCATATTATTATATAAATCCCTCGAAAAATTAACCCACTCCGTATTATTTAACTATATAAAATTCTGAAATATTATATATCCCGCCTCGGTTAAATATAACCATAATCTGTGTTAAGAACCTCCCCGACCTATCACAATCATCCCAATATAATTAATTAACTCTTAATTAATTCAGGCCTGCTCACATTAAAACCTGTCTGATCATGCCTACTGTCGTCCGTCTAATCGTGCTCCTCTCATCCGACAATCGCTATTGATATCGCGCCCCCCTCGTGACCGTGCGTTAATGCGCGATCACCAGGCGATTTTCATCCCGTACCTCCACCATGCGTCATGCAATCAACAGGATCACTAGCTCCCGATGGAATACCACCCAATCCCAAAAGCAGTGTGATACCATACCGCTTACCACCCTCCACATACGATAAAACATCCTTTCATCCCCCGCGCACGCCATCCACCCGATAACCAAAAAATCCCGCCAACCTTGACTTTGTTAATAAAACCAAACAAATGTCATTTTCATTATTCTGTATAGGAACCCCTGATCCCATGCAAAGCAACGTCCAAGTTAACTGTTAAAGCTTTCCAACTGCCACCTGGTTAGAAAATTTGCAGTGACGCAGCCCGGAACTTGTTATCCAACCTGCCATTTGCACTGTTCACTTCCCCAACACAGTATTTATCCATTTTCCACCGAAACCCTGCAAGTTTTGGTTTTCATTATAAAGTCCATAAGAAAAGGCCAAATTCAATAAAAGTTCAGACTTTGTTTCACTGTAGAAGTTCCCAGACTTGCTGTTTTTCCTATTTTCCACAATAAAACCCAAATTCCTTTTCTGAGTCCATAAGAACCAGAAATGGAAACCCCCGTTGTTTTGAATGTCGCACCTATCAATGCCCCACATAAGGACCTAGATTATCTGCCTCTTGTAGATAAAGACTTCCAAATAAAAGACTTATCCACTGACCACAATCACCTTAAGGCCTTTTGTCAAGTCAACCTAAATGGCTCAGACATCCTGGGACTGTGGGAATCTAACCTTCCCAGGTATTTTCTCTCCTCAGTCCATGTTTTCCCTAATCTAATTCAACAATGTTGTGCCAATTATGATCCCCACCAAAGAGCAGTCATGTCACCAAGTCAAACAGTCCTCTTCCCCACAATAACTACATCCATTAATGAAATGTTGCAATTTTCCCCTGGTCAAGTTCTTACTTCCCTTTCTATGGGATATTTACTTGAGAAATCCACTGACTTTACACAATTAGAACTCATTCGCATCTATCAGACCTTCATGTTAGAGAAACACCAGCCTAAAAGCCCACCTCCTTATGGACAGACCATTTTCACAGATATGGGCAGACTTATAGTGGATATGATATCTTTAGTTATGGGATTTAACACTAGTGGATATATTGATGACGTAACCCTAGTGTTACTGTCAATTTTTACTCTTGGATAGCCCCATGCTGTTAAATATGACTATGCCTCCTATATTGCGAATAAAATTCATGACCAATTCTTGAGATTGGACAATGAAGGAGTCTTCAAATACACCACTTTCATCTATCATCTTATGTTGTATTATCAGTCAAATAAATTCCCTTTCCATGTCAAGAAACTTGACACCAAAGGAAATCCAAGGTCTATTATCTTTTGGAGTCCCATTTTCCATAAGTCCTTTGAGACCCCTTACACCTACAATGAGTTCATTGATCTATTTGTGCATCCAGTAACCACTTTAATGACAGGAGTTTCCCCCCCTAGGAGAAGTGGTGATATAAAGAAGATTCTCCAGCTCTCCAAGAAGTACAGAATAGGTGATTGGTACCTATATAAGAACCATACAGAAATCAGAATCTATGGGTGTGAGCTCTGCCCTTTTAAGCTACCAAAGTATGTTCCAATGAAACTCTTTGCATTGGAATATTTTAGGCAAATGATAAATGCAGAGCTAGTCCATTTTTGTAATTCCGAGAAGAAAGCTCAGCTTCGAATTAAGAATCAGCTAGGCCCCTTTGTCTGCAACACTAGGGAAGCATGGAGAGAAGCTAAAATAGTTTTAGAGGATCATCTTAAGTTACAAAAGAGTTTTGGGTGGATACCGTATGACCCTGACAACTTTATATGTGATATAAGAATGAAGAACAGGCTGTCACCATACATTCATGATAGGATCCCAGAGATTGAATAGTTTGCAAATATGGATGAATGGAGAGAACGGACCCTAATAGAAAATGATAATGAACAGGTCAAATTTGAGAATGTTATGAGAAATCTTGAGACAACACTTGACTTGTATTCTTTTTGACAACTACAAAGATCAGAAATTGGTGCATCCACTGCTGGAACCTTTCAGCAGCCTTCACAGGAAACCAGTACACCAGTGACAGGAACATCAAAAGGCAAGGAATTAGAGACTAGTATTCAAGTCACAGAATAGTCTACAATGTCTAAGCAGCCTGAAACTTCCATAGAACAAGTCCAAATGCCAACTCCTCCAACTCAAACCAATGCAGAGGGACCTCCAAGCTTGCAGACTCCTTTAAATGAGGAAGGAAACAAAAAGAGAGATAGGGAAACTACTACCCCTACCAGTGGGCCTTCAGGATAGCCTGGGACAAAAAGACAAAGATTAAAGCCACTTTCAAACAAGGAATTTGTTGAATAGACTACAGATAGTCAGAGGGAAGAAAGAGTATATAGTCAACAAACTTTTGCAGTAGGAGGAACATCCACTAGCTCACAGAGGCAGGAGCTAGAAAGGCAGCAAAGTGCAGAGGTATCATCTTTCAGGCCACTAGGGAAAGATGCCTTAGATATCAAAAAACCATTTACAGAATTAAAAGTCAGAAATGATCCATTAAGGCTTCAAATTTACAAATCAATATTTGAAAATGGCCCCCACAAATCAACAAAGGTTATTGTCAGCCTATGACATTAAAGAAGGCAAAATGATAATGAGCTACTTCAAGCCTAAAGTGCAACAACCTCAATCAGCAGCAGATTATTTCAGAACAAATTTAGAGGTCATGGCAAAGGATATTCATCCTATGGATCATATTGAATTGCATAAACAAAGTGGAGAAATGATCTATTCAACCTTGATCGGTAAGGCAATGATGGCACATAGGTTACAAAATTTTTGGATAATACAACGGCCCAACTACACTTGGAGAAAGCCTCCTCCCAGGCTAAAGATAACATAATAAAGTCTTTAGAAGAAATAATTATTGGATTGGAACATGATCCCAAAGATGTGAAGGGTGTAGAAGCATTGATAAAAAAGAAAGATGAAGATATTGCTGCCTTAAGGAAGCAACTAAAGCTACCACCTTCAAGGCATCCACAGACTGCTGAGGTTATAAAGCAAAAATCTGAAGAAGAGTTGATGGATTTACTTTTAAAACTTAATGAGAGACTGAATGAGACTGAACAAGAACTAGAAAAGGAACTGAAGGACAAGCAGTGAGAGTCGACCTCCCAGCCTCCTGATGTAATACCAGTAGTCTGAACAACAGTCCCTTCTACACTTGGGACAACATTAGCACCAAACATTCCAGGGACTATAACAGAGGTGGTCACAGGAACAGCAGGGACAACAACTAACGGTTGAGCGAAAAAAGGGTGTTGATTAGTAAGGGTATCCCAAAGTTGCTTGTTTGTAAGGGCTTTGTTACTTGCTTCTTGGTGGGATGTCGCTGATTTTTTTGGTGATTCAACCTTTTCATGAGAGTCTGTTGACTTTGTTGAATCTGATGAGACGTGTTCTTGATTCTCTTCATTTTCTTTTAGTAGCTGTTCGGGTGTACAATTCGTTTTTTTACACAAAATTTTCATCATTGTTAAGACCTCTTTGATGTCTGCTTCTGTTTGGACATGTTGATTTTCCATTTTTATTTCTATTCGATTTGTCGTATCCTGAAGATTTTTTATTTTGTCACCCTGCTCCTCAAGCTTAATCTAGAACTTGTTTAATCTTTTAGTGACCTCGTCGTGGTTGTTATTTATCTTATGTTCCGCATCCAACAATTTTTTTTGAAAATCTGCCATTGTCATTGTCTACATCGAGCGGGTTTGTAGGGGCGTGTATTTATTCTCTGCCAGCTTAAATATATATCTATATATATATTATATATATATATATATATATATATATATATATATATATATATTTTTATATAATATAATAATATTATATTAAATTAATAATAATATTTTTTTGTGATTAATTTAATTTAATTATATGACAATTTTGTTTTTTTTTTTTAAATACTGTTATATATAACTTTTATAACTTATAATTAAATTATAGTTATGTATTATATATAACTTACAAATATAATAATCTTATATATATATATATTATATATATATATATATATATATATATATATAACGTTTAATTATATATGTAATATTTAAACATACATTATATAATTTGAAAACGGATAGTTGCGTCCCTCAAATACGTCCACTTGAATATTTGAAAGTCCACCGCAAGCGAAGAAAACAGTTATATAAATATATATCACTACCCCGACAGTCACAGTGAACAGTCACGATGATTGTAAGGGCTTCCAGACTGTTCAGAACTTGAGGACTATTACACCGATTTGTACGCCAGCGGATACAGGGAACAGTGGAGCCACTAAGGACGGGGGCAGGAACAGAGGTATGGAT
The DNA here is from genome assembly GCA_000404065.3 of Pinus taeda. NCBI lineage: Eukaryota > Viridiplantae > Streptophyta > Pinopsida > Pinales > Pinaceae > Pinus > Pinus taeda. The sequence goes on along the minus strand of APFE030079167.1, from coordinate 41,140 downwards.
GGCAGTAGCGGCACGTGTCCGAATAAGCCTGGACAGTGGATGTAGAATGGTGGGTGTGAACAGGTCGAGGAGTGGAACTTGGGCGGATGGTTGCAGAATCGATGGTAGCAGTCGTGGTGACAAGATATAGCTCGAATTCCAACCTGGCAGGGTTTTTTAAATATTTAATATTACCTCTAGAGTTGTAAACCCTTAGGGTTCTTGTATGTATAATTATATTTTTCCGCTTATGACGTTGCCTTCAGCCACTATTCTCACAGATACTGGAACACTCTCACGACATCCAGGCAGAATGCAGGCACGATGTCAAGGACGTGGCGGAGAACAAGATATAGTGCACAGTGGACGGGGTATTAGACAACAACGGGGATAACAACGGAGTAGTGGAGCACTCAGAGAACATACAAGATAGCTACACGAGGACATGACACAGTTCAACAGCAGTCAAAAACCGGTGAAGGGTATAGTGGATTACAGTGGAACAGTGGCTCGGGGGTCTGGCATATGGTTGAGATGACTTCGAGGGCAGAAGGAATAAGGGACTAATGCAATAGGCGATAGCAATTAATGGTGTTGCAAGTAGTCAGAGAACCATTAGCTGTGCTGTAGTGAGCCTAGGAGCGACTTGCTCTGATACCAAATGAAGCATAAAAACTTCTTGATAAACAGAAATATATATAGAAATAATTTATTAATAAGATGAATTACAGATGATGATTGCTTACAATGGGTTGCCTGGCTTATATACTACCATGGGCACCCTTTGGGAAAGGGCATGATCTTATGATCGTGCCCTTTCGTCTAATTAAAATTAAAATTAAATAATAAACCTAAAATTAACTAATTTTTTACATAACAATAACATTATTGACAATTAACATTGTTGTCCTAGAACATGCAATACATGACAATTCACAAGTTTCATATGAACTCTAGATGAATAAGTAAGGTAGTTGAAGATCTCTTAAAAAGGTTAGAGACCTTAGGAATAGTAAAATAGATCACTAGCTATAAAGAGACAAGGACAAGAGTTATAATGGGCTACAATTGCATGAGATATGGGTTGGCTAGAGAGGTTATACCAAAAGTATGATATTTTGCTAAACCCACCTTTGAATTAGTTGGGAGAAGTAGTTACATGAGCTACTTGGGGAAACCATTTGGTATAATGTGAGCATTCATATATTAACCATATTCTTAAATCTTTATGGGGATTTTTTTTCCATTATTCATTATTTTTCATTCATATTCCTTTTTGATTGAGCGAAGAGAGGAAATTTGTGTAGCAAGGAGTTATTTCTATTGAGAGTTGGTTTTATGAGCATTCCTTAATCTAGAGGGTAGTGTGTGATGTAGATATAGAATAGTTATAGATGCATGCTTTACTTCTTCATAAAAGAAATATTGTTTCATGAATGTTGCAATACAAAGTGTAGAGTATAGGACATACTTTGATACATCCCATATTGAAACTATTTTCCTATATTACTAGCAAGTAGTGTGGTTGGGTACTTACGTGTCTTGGTAGATGGAAGTTTGTCTTTAAGGTGCCTATTATTCAATATTTACAATCAATTTGGTGTAAGACGCTCAAGTACAACAATGTCCTAACCAAACTAAGGTATCCATGGTTCCATTGATTTCAAACTAGTACGCGCTCAATAAAATAATTGTATATTTGAATGAAGGAAAACATTAAAAAAAATGGTTCTAGTAAGAAGATGAGTTGCATTAGTCTCACTTTATAAGCCAAATTTTATTTCTGTTTGAATTTTTGAACTTTGAATTCGAATGTTGTTTGAACTTTGAATCGGAATGTTGAGATTGCAATAGGAAGTACAAAGAGGTCTTGACATGACAAAAAAAATTGAACTTGGTATAAGGGGTAAATATTGATGATTGTTGTGGAAGTGTCGGGGGTATCAATGAAGAATAAATGATCATGGAAACATTAAGGTAAATTTTTGGATTTATAGGATACAAAAAAATTTGACGATATGGTATTTATGAGTGACACATTGTGGTTGAAGCAAGTCTATGAATTCATGCTTCAATTTGATTTAAAGTTTGAAACTTGTGACATAGTGTGTATAATGTATGTATCTACCTCTATGTATGTAACATGTAAATGGAATATTGTTATAAGAGCTTCATAAGCATGCTTACGCTTTTGTCATGCTTACCTTATTGTCATGTGTCCTTGATGATTTGGATATCATGTCTAGTAAAGTAGAGTAACCTCTATTATGGAGCTCTTTAACATTGGAGGAATGGGTCATTTGTTAGTTGGGTTTTCTATGACTAGGTCATATTGGTTGTAGACTCATGGGAGGTAAAGCTTTACATTCGAGAGATGTTTAAGGAGAAGTTGAATGAACCATATATTAAAAGGACACCGTATATAAAATCCATATACAGCGGCAATCATGTACTCAAAAGACATCATATATAAAAACTAGATACAGTGGTTGATTACCTTATATTGGTTGTTTCCTTATATTAATGTTGATACTTTGGTGATGTTGTGATGTTTGCATAATCCAAAAATGAGATGAAAATGCTACTAGTAATAAAGAGAAGTGTCAATATATGTAACTCTTATTAGTTTTTACTATTGGATATTATTATTAAAGTTTATTTCTTAATTTAAAAAAAAAAAAAAATTGATGTGTTTTTTTTTTTCACTAAAGAAAAACATATATACTAAAACCAAACCAGAAGTTGCAGTAGTTTATTTTGTTTTAAGAAGTCGCCAAGAACACCATCAGAATGTAAAAATTCATTTTAACAAACACCCTTCTAAATAATCCGTATTTCTTATCTAGGAAAATGCAAAATAAGATGTGCTATCACGCTATTTCATATATACAAGTAAATATAAAAAATGAAGTAATAAAACAAAGGAAACAAATTGCATTTTATTTTCCTATAGCATGCCAAACAAACAAATGAAAAAACGTGTAAAGAATGCTTCAAAACACCAGCAACATATAAGAACATTACAAGTTGAAACCGTTTTAAAATAAACTAACTCTAAACTGTGAATGTAAACCTTTCATAGTTCTTCCTATAGACCTGTAAATCTTACAACCTCTCTAAGTAAATAAAAATAATCAAAATTCAATAGATAAGATCTGAAAAGATCTGGCCGGGGGGATAGAAGCTAGAGCAGATCTGACCTAAGCGATTAGGAACTCGATCAGTGGCCAGTTATTACTTCCCGTGGATCCTTTGCTGAAATTTTGTGATATTGTTTCTGTGAAAATAGCATTTATCTGTTGTTTCCTGTGCTGGTACACTCTACCTAGCAAATCCTAAAACCCAAAACTGCATTAGGGCAATGGAACGAACATTGAGTAGTTTGATGACGCGGCCATTTTCGAACACCCTGCGTATCACCAGGAACTTGTGGATATCCTCCGGAGGAAAATATGGTGCGACCACGCATTTTTCTGAACACTTTTTCCTTTGCAAGCAGCACATGCAGGTGTGTACGACATTTGTGCAGTGGAAGAATTGCCGTAGCTCATTTTCACAAAACAACAAAAGGAAACCAGTTGTATGAGAGACTTCATATGATTGTTTTTCTAAAACGAGAATATATTACGATAGCATCCACATATTATTGCTTACCTTTCGATTTTATGATGGAATTAAGGAAAGCAACATAAGTTTAACGGTAGTGTTTCAAGCGTTTAACGGTAGTGTTTCAAGCATACCAGGAATCAGCTACTTATAACCCAAATGTCGGAGAAGTTGAGACTGAAATAGCACGTTGGTATTCATTTCTATCTGATGTCATGTATGATGTCACTTGATGTCATGTATTCTACGATGCAATGATGTCACGTTTCTAGGTATTTTTTTAGTAATTAGTTTCTTTTAGGGTATTAAGATTTTATAGGAATAAATAGTTGTTTTTAGTGTGATTTTTTTGGAAGTTTTTCTGATGAATTTTGTTGGTCTAATTTTTCTAAAATCTGGCAGTAATTTATTGAAGTTATAAGTTTAATAATAACACCGACATAATACAAGTCACCCTAAATTTTTTTAAAATATTAAATCCATATATACAATAAAAAAACTAATTTAAATAACATATATCAAAATTACTCAAAATTTATTATAAATTAAACTTAACTATTATTTTATTCATAAAATTTGATTAGCACTATCCATTATTGAGTAAAATATGTAGGAATATCATACCATTTTATACAAAAGTCTACATTATAATGAAAATTTGATTGAACTTAAATTTTGGTCGAACTTTTCATATTAATTTTTTCATGATCAAATTTATGAGTAAAAGATCCTTCTTGCTACCCTTATAACTTTGAAAGAAGTCTACATTATAATGAAAATTTGATTGAACTTAAATTTTGGTCGAACTTTTCATATTAATTTTTTCATGATCAAATTTATGAGTAAAAGATCCTTCTTGCTACCCTTATAACTTTAAAAGAATTGTTGTAGCTCCTGTCGACCCGGTAAATTCAAATGTAAAGTTTTGGGGCCATTCTATGGCCTCTAAAATTCAACCAAGAAACGCCAACGAGTAAACAAGAAACGTCGGTGTTTGCCACTTGAGTCGATTCTTTGACGTGTCCGTCCCAGCCGCAGATTAAATGCGTGTTCCCACATATATTTTGGAAGCACATGGAAATACAATGGTAAAATATTTTTAAAATTCTTAAAGGGACATACCATTCAAAGTTACAGTCGCCTCTTTTGAATAAATAGACTGTTAGATCTTCTCGTCGCATCCCAGCAGGGTCGATTCTCCAGCCATTGGATGGACGGTGGAGCGTCTAACTTGAACTTTTTATTTTCAAACCAATGTATTATTTTAATATTGATAGTTGACATTACACAAGACGGTGAAGCCTCTCACCAATGCTTTCTATTTGCAGACCAATTTATTATTTTATTATTGATAATTTATTATTTTATTATTGATAGTTAACATAGTCACGGAGAAAATGTGTGCGCGCCGACAATCAGAGAACAATTTCGAAGAATGTGTATAACAATACGCTCAGACTTCATTCCACTTTTGATTACGGCGATAATCTACGTCACATCGTCGATAGGTTCCTTACAACCGTACGAAGAAATTTGTGATGAACATGGCGGGGTAACGAAGAGTAATTCAGAGTGGAGTGATTTGGAAGCCCACAAATTTAGGATTCAGCATGAAGTTAAAAATAGACAGCCGGGTAACGAGGAAATCTCTGGACCAAAATTTACTCAATCAGATGCAGTAATTAGAAAGTTAGATTAACTATAACAGTAATATATTATTAACATAATAAACAAATCTTTAAGTCGAAGCTTTTATTTCACTTATTTTCACGCAAACAAATATATGCGGTAATAACCAAATACATGGTGCTAATGATATTATAGACTTCATCAATCTATGAACATAAGGAGCTTTATCGATTGGTAACTCAGAAAAAAATACAACCAATTATTAATCAACCCTTTAAATTATATATATTCTCCCATGTGCTCGAAGATACCATCTAATGATAGAGATTGTTCTCACATTATTGCCATGATTTAAATTTTATGTTTAACCACGACATCACTAGAATTCGCGACAACAGTGCCAAAAAGTGATGAGTCTAGGTATTGGAACAAGAATGCTGCAACTTTTAGGGCTACCAGCGTTACTTGTCAAACCGGAGTTCGTATAAACTTGGAGGTGATAGTGCTATATGCACAAGTAAAAATGAAGCTACTGCATGTTGTCATTATTCATCTAGCAAGAGATCCAAAGTGTCACACCCCCAAACCTGCGGTGGTCTTCCAACTGTGTCAGCGAGGTGCGGCACCACCCCACACTTTCTTTTTAACAATACTTATGTGTGCGGGCTACACCTAATTCACAACCGATACTTAGCTTGTGTTTCACAACCAAGTAAAACATTCATTTATCCTTTATACTTATGAAGCCCATACTCATTCATTAACCATCGCAATTATAAAACAAGAACAACAATTGCAACAAGTATAAAGAGGAGGGGCAACTCCCCGTAACGTGAGTCTACCCAACCCTTTATTAAGAATATCAGTTTTACAATATACAAGTGTGCCTGGCAAAATCCAAGGCCAACACTTAACCAATTTTACAATATGAGGCATAGAACTGCCTTACAACATCTTGTGCACCTTTTGCATGAAGGGCGGTGCTCACCCGAGTCACCTAATACCCTTAACCAAGTCCTGCACAAAACCTGCACCCAACATTCACCCACGGCACACCTGTCAGCACTTCGTTTCATTCCAAGTGCTACTTTCAACCCACGGCTTTAAGACCAAGGGAAGCGCATGAGATATGCGCACTTCCCTTATCCCCTTTGCGCAATCTAAGTCTGCACTCTATGTGAAGATGATGACCGAATGTTCGTTGGTGAAAATGAGCCTAACGCATGTATGTTTATATGGTGGCTAACGTGTGTGTGAGGGGTGGGCGAAGCCCCTTGGCCAACGCCCCAACCCTCCACACGAAGCCCCATCCATAGCCCAACAACCGTCAACTTCCATGTGTAGCGTTGTCCCCATAACCAGCGTATAAACCTCTTAACACCTCCTCATATGTGACTGTCCACACGCACATGTCTGTCGTTCATCGTTTAGCTTTCGTCGCATATCATCCGGGTGCAACGTCGCATTTCGTGCTAAGTCTATCGCATCGTTGCTCAACGCACGCCCGCCCGCGCTCGTGTACGTCTGCCCGACGCGCGCCTGCCCGGGCGCCCGGCGCCTACCCGTCGCACAAATCCTAGGGCGTTACATCCTCCTCCACCTGAAGTCGTTTTCGTCCTCGACAACATCCCAACTCCAAGCACCAATCCATGATGTCGAGTCCCCTCGCATATATGGCAACCATCCTGCAACATATGTAGGTCTCCATCTCCACCATGTCAAATCTAAGTGACCAACTGCCACCAAGATAGTCCATACCAAAGTATGTTGTATATTAGATGTCCATGACCACCGGTCACCTGCCACAATCTCTCCATGCTGCTCTTGATCGTGAAAGGCTAATCCTTTCAACATCAAGCTACATGTCCACTGCAACAAAGTGTCCACTCCATCATGTGCATCATCTCCATCATGTGCAAATTGCCCATGACATGTCAACAAGTGTTAACACACCTCAACCATGTGCGAACATCTCATCTCAATAATCGGAAGTCCTCTCAATCCATCACAATAAACCATCATGTCACAATCTCCACATGCTCCTCCACCGTGGAAGGTTGGCCCCTCCATCTCAAGCGACATGCTCACTGCAACGTGTAGTGTCGACCTCATCATGTGTCGTTCCCATGTGAACCTGCTGCCATGATACTCCAACACGATGCTAACACCTCATGTCTGAACTAGTTGGGTAGCTAGTCCAACCATCATGCCCAAACCATGAGAATGCACACTCTCATGCCACCATCAGTTGTTCCTCAAAGCATCCCTGTCACATCTTGAACTCGATCAAGAATCCATCCATAAGTAAACCATGCTCAGGTCCATGAAGTAGTCCTCATCTCATCTGCAACATGTCCATGATGTTTGGTGTCAATGTGCTATATAGAATCAGCCACATCAATCCCAACATCATCCATAAGTGTGCCTCCTCCATATGAAGAGACCATCTCATCAAAGTCCAACTCTCAGTTTGCCAAATCCAAGTCCATGAAGCTACCTCCATCCATCTGCAATGTGCCATCCCTCAAGTCATCCAAGTGTTCTTAAGAGAACACTTCTGCATCAAGTGTCAAGTGTCTCAAGAGAGCACCTCATCACCAAGTCAAGTGCATCAAGAGAACACCTTCCTCATGTCTCCATGTGCTGCCCATGATCAAGGATCAATCAACTCCCATGTGTAAAAGTAGTTGAGTCTCGGCTCAACCCATACCTAAGTGTAGCCACCAAAGTATCATCATCATTGTAACTCCATCACCTCAAAGTGCCTCATACCGATCATCCACATCAAGTCACTCTTTCAAGCCATGCCCATATATGGGTTTTGAAAGTGTGCATCCCATACTGCACCAAAGACTCTGCCCTCAGCTCCTCAATGCATCAGATCCTCTAAGTCCACCATATATGAAGTCCCCTAGAAGTCACAACAGTCTCATGTCATCATGAGCTCCATAAGACATCCTCAACCAACACTCTAGCAAGCATACAAGTCTCCACCCAAAGGTCTCTGCAAGATGCCTCAACTCTCCATGTAGTAAGAATGCTCCATAGGCTGCTCACAACTCCATCCAAGTCCATGGCTTGGTTGCACAAGAGTGTACAACCTCCCCATAGGCTCACGAATATAAGCCTCCATGTCACACAAGCACATTTATCTGCTCAACATCCATGCCTGGTTACACCTCATTGGATGCCCATAAGTGTCATCTCCACAAGTGCACCTACAAGATGTCCCTGCATAAGACTTCCATGCTCCATGTCTCCAACCTGATGTCCATGACTACGTTGTCCATGTAGTCCAACCAAGTAGACTCATCACAATGATCGGTGATCCTCATCCAAGCTGCCATCTTCAGTTTAGTGAACTCGGTCACCAACCATATCATCATGTCATGAGTTTCCTTCATCATAGCTCCTCCACCTAAGTGTCACCAAGAATATTAGAAGTCCACCCAAAACATCATCATCACATGAGTCTCTCCATCATAGCTCCTCCACCAAAGTGTCCATCAAGACTTGCTCTTGGTCTCGGCCATGAGAAGTCCACCCAAGCAACTCAAGTGTGTTCCCTCCAAATCTGTCCATGAGTCATGCCGGGCACTTAGCCATTTGGCTAAAGCAAAACTCGTTCCTCCACAATGATCATCAAGTTCCACCCTTGTCACGAGCCTTTGTACCTTCTACCACAAGGTCACAAACAACCCTAACAAGTCCTGCAACAATCAATAATCCTCGCTTCTCCATACAAGGTCTCATCATAACCATCCATGGTAAGATGTCCTCTAGCTTTGGCAAACTGGCTTTGCCCTTCCCTGCACACGGTCCATCTACCAAATGCCCAAATGAAACACATGTATCAACATCATCATGAGGTTCCTCCATGAGAGTATCCTCATCCACACATGTCTGCAAAATGTCTGATCCTGGTCCAACTTGATCAAGCTCAAGCTCATCCTCCATCATGGTCATGTCTACAACATCTTTGGTCATCAAGACTTCCTCTTCCTTGGTAGCACAATCTGCAACTTCAACTTGCTCCATTGTCCAACCAAGTTGAAGAAGCTCATCTTCAACATTCTTCTCCAAGACAACAAGCTTCTCACGAATGTAAGGATTCTCCTTTTTCAATCGCTTCAACCTGTATAAGGTAAGCAAGAGCTTCCCTTCACACTCTTCCAAACCTGCCATGCCTTGTTCTTTATTTTCCCTTGGTTCGTACTTCGTTCAGGCGCCCAAACCGTGTATACCTATCCACACGCAGTCCCACTTGCCCACCTGACAAGTGCCCAAATCGTATGACCAGCACGTAGTACCGCCTGCTCTACTCTACGACACCTGGTTCAACCTTTACCAGCTTCACCTAGCACCCTGCAACCATGAACTGGCCCTTGTTCCACTTATGTGAAACTAGCTTCCTTCACCTGCAAGTACTTGTCTCCATTGTCACGAGCAACCCTGCTCAAACCAGCTCCACTGAGCTCCGATACCAACTGTCACGCCCCCAAGCCTACGGTGGTCTTCCAACCGTGCCGGCGAGGTGCGGCACCACCCCACACTTTCTTTTTAACAATACTTATGTGTGCGGGCTACGCCTAATTCACAACCGATACTTAGCTTGCGTTTCGCAACCAAGTAAAACATTCATTTATCCTTTATACTTATGAAGCCCATACTCATTCATTAACCATCGCAATTATAAAACAAGAACAACAATTGCAACAAGTATAAAGGGGAGGGGCAACTCCCCGTAACGTGAGTCTGCCCAACCGTTTATTAAGAATATCAGTTTTAGAATATACAAGTGTGCCTAGCAAAATCCAAGGCCAACACTTAACCAATTTTACAATATGAGGCATAGAACTGCCTTACAACATCTTGTACACCTTTTGCACGAAGGGCAGTGCTCACCCGAGTCACCTAATACCCTTACCCAAGTCCTACACAAAACATGCACCCAACGTTCACCCACGGCACACCTGCCAGCACTTCGTTTCATTCCAAGTGCTACTTTCAACCCACGACTTTAAGACCAAGGGAAGCGCATGAGATATGCGCAGTTCCCTTATCCGCTTTGCGCAATCCAAGTCTGTACTCTATGCAAAGATGATGAGCGAATGTTCATTGGTGAAAATGAGCCTAATGCATGTAAGTTTATATGGTGGCTAACGTGTGTGTGAGGGGTGGTCGAAGCCCCTTGGCTGACGCCCCAACCCTCCATATGAAGCCCCATCCATCGCCCAACAACCGTCGGCTTCCATGTGTAGCGTTGCCCCCATAACCAACGTATAAACCTCTTAACGCCGCCTCATATGTGACTGTCCGCACGAACATGTCTGTCGTTCGTCGTTCAACTTTTGTCGCATATCATCCGGGTGTAACGTCGCATTTCATGCGAAGTCCGTCGCACCGTTGCTCAACGCACACCCGCCCGCGCTCGTGTACGTCCGCCTGACGCGCGCCCGCCCGTCGCACAAATCCTAGGGCGTTACACAAAGGGTTCCAAGCTAGACTTCTATAGGGTCAAAAGAAGCTTGATTTTGATGGACGAAGAGCAAATCTATCCAAAGGGAGAGCTACTCTATTGCAGTAATGAAGAAATCAACATGTAATGCTTAAATCACACCATACACTAGCTAACCAGTTAAACAACTATGCCTAAACATAATTTCTAAATCAACACTAACCTAATGCTAATTATCTAAGTTGCGGAAGTAAAGAGCATCAAAATTAAACTAAGGTGTAAGCAAAGAACTAAACTAATTTGGCTATCAAGCGAAAGAGGAGTTGGAGGACGAAATCAGTGAAAGAAGGACATGGGAAAGCAACAATGCATAAGAACCATTGAATCAGTTGGGTGAAAGGCAAATAAATGGCGGAGATCTAATTGCAAGAGGTTACGTAGATGGATTGGTGAACAGGGCTAACTAATACGATGAATAGTGGAGATTTGACCGCGAAGGCTTAAGTGAATAAATGGATGAACAAGGTTAATGAAAAGGATGAATGACGAAGATCGTATTGCAAGGAATTAAGTGAGTGGATGGATGAACGAGGTTAGCAAGAGATGAAAGACCGAGATCTAATTGCACGGGTGAAGTCAAGGGATAGATGGACGAATCTAACAGGAGCGACGAATGGCTGAGATCTGATCGCGCAAATGAAGTCAAGAGATGGACGGACAAGGTTAGCAGGGGAGATGAACGATTGAGATCTAATCGCATGAATGAAGTGAAGAGATGGACGACAGAGATTGTATCGCGGGAAAAGAAACATGCAAAAATGATGGAGCGGGTTTCTAAGGCGGTAAGTAGTTTCTCGCACGCCCTTTAGGCTGTAAGCAGTATTTAGAAATTTCACGTAATTAACCTTACTATGTCACACGTAGCACGAGAAAACCACTTTTCTCACATGCTCTTGGGCGGATAATGTTCGTGCACTAATCTGCGCGAGATTGCGTGATAGCCATTGGATTAGGCGGGGCTGATCAATGGTGGAAATTGGTAAAGCTAGTTGGCGATCGGGTGAAGTGACAATCGTTGGATCAGGCAAGGTAGATCGATGGTATGGGTTTAAAGCACCTAAAGGTATGGAGGTGATATCATAGCCATCGGATCAGGTGAGGCAGATCGACGGTGGGGACTTAAAGCTCATACACCAAGTGTTGGACTCCATGCGAGACAACAGTTGGAGGAAATAATGAATCAGACAATGATTGTGAAGGTATGTTGGTGATTGGATGATGAGGAGGCAATGTGGGAGGAACGTGCTTAAGGCGATTTCAAATGAAAATAACAGAGAAAACCATTGAAGGTGCACAAATAACTATATCAACAAGAAACTCGATATCTTAGGCGAGAACCAGAAACCAGTGTTTTTGGAGCTACTCAAGGGTCCGTTCCTCAAGTCATGGATCTAGAGGGAGGAAATGAGGCTAAGACACCTGCGCACAACCTGATAGTGATATTTTTCCTCTAGCTAACCTGTTAATTAAAAAAACACAAACAGAAGTAAACTACAGCAAATGCAGTTATTGAAGAAAATCAACAAGAAAACCATGAATAATCTATGCTATGTTGTTGTAATGAAAATGCAACTACTTAAGGAAATAAAGAGTGAAAACCATAAGGCTACCTAAGAAAATGATCAGAAAACCATGAAACTACTTAAGAAAATATACATAACAGAACTCTATGCTAGTACACATATACAGTAAAGAGGAGCTTTGGCTGCTTGGGTCGGGCCCTAACCCAAGAGCTTCAACCCTCGTAGTTAACTCAGAGCTGGCTTAAATAAAATTCATCTTTATCATGAAAACAATGGATTACAGAACAAACTATCACAAGTCTCTTGCAGCTCAGAAATAAAAAAGAGTTTTTACAACAAAAGTCTGAATCCTAGGGAGGTCCTAAGCCTCTCTATTTATACATTTGAAGTCTCTAATGACTTCCTTCCCATTAGGGAGGCTTGGCATCTAACTCAAGAAGAACTAGTTTGTGTCACTTTCACTTGCTTGGTTTTCTTCTAGTCTTCAAAGTGATGGTTGTTTTAAACTCTGAGTTGGTGGAGGGATATTCAAATGGAGGGGTAATAAATGAGGAGAATTTACCTTGTATAATTACTCTTCCTTGTCCCATTCTATTTTTACCAAGGTCTTTGCCATAGTTCCTTGCTTTTATCCTTTTTACCTACATTTTTCCTTGCTTTTATCCTTTATTCCTGCATTATGTGCACATTAGACCATAAAGCCAAATATCCAACTCTAACTCATTTCATGAAAAAATATATTCAAAAGTATTCAATAAGTTGTGAGAATAGTTGGTTTGACTAAGCTAGGAGGTGAATTAAAGCAAATTAAGGTCCATATAATTACTCAATGATGAGGCTCATCATCACCCCCCTACTGAAAGTGTTGTTCATCCTCTGAGCAACTTAATTAATGTCCATGTCCTTCATGGCTCTGGTAGCCTCTCTGACATCCTATGATTTTGTTGTGGCCTCTTCCTCTTGTTTATAGAACCCTTCTTTCCTTTCTACAACTTCCCACTACCTCTTTTCTTCTTCATTTGTTCTCCCTTCTAGCATCCCTAGGAGTAGTGGTGGAATGAGTTTTAGGCCTATATAATTGACCTTCAACCTTTGCATTGATTCCTTATATATAGGTGTCCTATTGAGTGCCTCTCTCAACCTTTGAGGGGAGTGATATTCTCTGGTCTTCAAGCTGCGTGGCAGTGTTTTCCATCTCCTTTAGCAGGCGTGTATATTATCATCTATTAACATCCTAAACATATCTTGAAAATGTGAAATTGCTTTCTCTTGCGCAACAAGATATCTAAGTGCCAGCTGAGGATCATTTGCAATTAGATTATGGGTGCTGATTAGGGCCATGGGATTTGATTGTTTAGCTATGATGAAAAGAGGTTCATTTTGCTCTCTGGCCAACATTCTATTCAACTCTGCAACCCTTGACTCCTCACAGTTCATCCATGATGCAAAAGCCATTAATTGTAGATCTCTTATCTCTACATTAGGATCCCAAATATTCATGTTTATGACGGCCATGTTGTCCAAGTAAAGCTCGGCCATTTTGGCCCTATATTCTAGTGCACTTTGATCACAAAGATCAATAAATTGTCTATAGTCCTGAAATGGCATGGTGCCCCTTTATTTTAGTGTTTTAATCTGAAATTGCAACCATTTTTATCTAAGGTAAAGAGCATAGAATTTAGATGGCATCTTACACTGGATTGCCTCCAAGGAGAGGCTAGAAATATATGCTAGTTGGTCTTCCTTTTACTGCAGCTATCCTCTTTGTTTTTCTCATTTTCTTCCTTTTGTTGTTCTTTCTTAACTCCATCAATTTCTTCCTCTATTTCAGCATCATCGTCCTTGTGTTCTGTTTCAACATTATCCTCCTTGTGTTTCAGCATGTTCCTCTGTATTAGTTTCTTCTTCATCCATCACATCCCATCTAGCTCTGTATCTTCTTCTTGTTTTGATGTCATCCTCTGCTAGTAAGTCTCTGAAGACTAACCATTTTATAGGGATCCTGAGGTTTTGGAGGGCATCCTCAATGAGGATCTTGATCAAACCATGGTGAGCCAACTATTGGAAAATTTCCTTTCTTTACTTTGTTGCTGGAGTCTATGAATGATTGCATCAAGAAATAGGGTATGCCGAGTCTTTGGTGAACTGGTGTTTCTACCCCAAATCTTAATTCTTCAAGCATTCTCAAATGGTTGCCATAAAAATATTGTATCTATGGATCTTTGCATTCTCTTTTGACTTATTAAAGAACTTCTTTTTTGCCACCTTTTCACTTGTAAACCAACTACCTCTTAACATTTACAACTTTTGATCAAATGATGCATATGAGTGAGTGAGTGGGATACTTACCTGTGGTCTTGATGCCATGCTACAGTTGTCAAATATCAGAGGTGCTGCTAATGGCCATTCTTATTCCACCTTTGTTGTCTGCTAATGGTTTGTTAGATTTTATAGGTGTCTGTGACCGAAGATCTGATGTTGTTGTGGAGCTCCTGGATCTAATTTTGATGGTGTTATGGAGCTCCTAGATTTGATGTTGTTGCTGCTATGGAGCTCCTGGATTACCACTTGGAAATGTTTGGTGTCTACCTTAGAATTTCTTGATCATGTTGTTGGATGGTGCTGTGAGGATGTTGTAATGAATGGACAGAGGGAGTAGGAGTGTATGTGGATGCAGGATGATCGTAATGGTTAAGGTGATTTTGTTAGAAAACATAATCTTCACCCAAATTGAATCCATGAAGTGAAAAACAATAGAATTGATTGAGGGATGCATGACAAGGAGTGGAGGAGATGAATATATGTGAGGCAGGGTTCCCTTTGGATCTTCTCTTTGCTCGCTTATCTTTTTCACCCACCTACAAATAAAAATTATGTTTACTTTCCTTTATATATATATATATATATATTTAAACACCTAGGCTACCTTAGAGAGGTTTTCACCCTAGATATCTTCCCTGGGCGCCTTAAGGAAGGTTTTCACCCAGGGATCTTCTTATAACTTTTCATTTTTCTCATCCTTGGGCCGTCTCATGAGGTTTTCAACCCAAATATGGGATTCAGGTGCCTCATGGAGGTTTTCACTTGAATCCTTATTCTTTTTTCCTTTTTCAGTGACCTGATGAGGGAGGAGCTGGAACTTGCTCCACCATCATCACAGTCTTATTGATGTTGTCAATGAACTCTTGTCTTGATAAACTCCTCTTTTACATTTTCAATCGTTGTCCATTAACTAACAATGGAATGGATTCTTTATCAATAGTTCTGATTTGCACTAAACCATTGTCATGGCATCTTTCCACCACATAAGGTCTGAGCCATATTGTTCTTAGCTTTCCCTTGAATTCTTTAAACTTAGAATAATATAACAATGCCTAGTCTCTTTCTTGAAATTTCTTCTCCTTGATGTGCTTTTCATGCCAGATCTTCCTCTAAAATTGAACTATTTCTCTATGTAGGAGGGACTACATTCTGAATTCATCCAAGTCATTCAACTGGAACAACCTTTCTTTCTGTGCATGACTGAAATCTAAATATAGTTGGGTTGCCATCCTCAATGTGCTATATTCAAACTCAATGGACAGCAAAGCCTTTTTCCCATAGACTAGATCATAGGGTGTAAATGCAGTGGTGGTCTTCCATGTTGTATTATAGGATTAGGTGGCCTCAACTAGTCTCTCTCTGCCCAATCCTTCCTATTGCCGCTCACTACCTTGGTTAAGGTGTTCTCTAGTGCCTCGTTGGTCACCTCCACTTGCCCATTAGCTTGTGGATGATAGGGAGTGGAGGCTCTATGCTTGATTTTGTGATGGCTGAGCAGTTCTTCAATCACGCTAGAGGTAAATTGGCTACCTTGCTCTGTGACTAGCTCTCTACGGTACTCAAATTTGTAGAATATATTCTCCCTTAGGAGCTCAGCCACCTTCTCTTCTATTGTTGCCTTAATTACTTTGGTTTCATCCCACTTAGTCAAATAATCAGTGCACACAATGATGTTTTTTTTTGCTTTGAAGGAATGTTGATAGGCAAAATGAAGTCCATGCCCCACTTGTCAAATGGCTCGAAAGTCACTTGAGGTTGTAGGGGAATTTTATCTCTTGGAGTAGGCTTTCCCATCCTCTGGCATCAATCAAACTGACTAATATACTTTTTCACATCCTGATGAAGAGTATGCCAACAATAGCCTGCTTGAAACACTTCGAATGTTGTCCCTGTAAAGTGACCTCCACAAGGTCCATCATGACAGGTTAGAAGGATGTCAAAGAATTTCTCTTCCCTTACACACCTTCTTAAGATTTGATGTGGGCCATGTTTGAACAAATTGCCCCCAATCTAGGTGAAGGGGGCACTCTTGCTGACTATCTTGCTCTTTTCTTTAGAGGGAAATTTTGGTGGGAACTGTACTGATACCAAATAGTTTGCTATATCAACAAACAATGGAAAGAGAAATAAAATAGCAAACAAATGCTCATCTGGCAACTAGTCATCCACCATTCCTTCTTCACTTGCAAGCAGATTCATCCTAGATAGAAAGTCAGCAACAACATTTTCCTTACCAAGCTTATCGACAATAGTTAGATCAAACTATTGCTATAAAAGCAACCATCTTATGGTTCTAGCATTCACATCTGGTTTATTCATTGAATATTTGATTATAGCATGATCAGTGCGCACAAATGTTGGATAGTATGTAATGTAATGCCTAAATTTTTTCAATGAATGCACAATAACGAGGAGTTCCTTTTCGGTCACAATATAGTTTAGCTCAGCCTTTGATAGGTTCTTATTGATAAAATAGATGACATAGGGAAATTTCTCCTCCTCCTGACCTAAGGCTGCTCCCATGTCTTTGTGTGAGGCATCAACATCAATATGGAATGGAAGGGCCAAGTTTGGGCCTCTAAGAATTGGTGTAGTGGTTAATTTACCCTTTAGAATGTCTAAGGCCTCTTGGCAGCTTTTTGACTAGATAAACTCAAAATCATTGTCCAATAACCCAAACAAAGGAGAGACCAACTTGTAGAAGTCCTTTATGAACCTTCAGTAGTATCCAACTAACCCTAAGAAAATATTTACATCTCTCTGCTTCTGTGGAGGTGGAACCCTTTGGATGATTTCTATTTTGTTTGGGTCAACCTGTAGTCCTTGCTGAGATATTGAATGACCTAGTCAAATCCCTCCAGTCATTAAGAATTCACATTTTTCTGGACTAAGAGACAACTTCATTTAATTGCATTTGTACATTACTTTTCCTAGGTTAGTCAGGGCTTCCTGGAAATCATAGCCATAAGGTGCAAAATCATCTATACATATTTCTACTGCATCATGTACTAATTCAACAAAAATACTCAAGACTGCTCTGTGGAAAGTGGCAGGAGAATTGCATAGGTCAAAAGGAAGGGAACTATAGGAAAAAGTACCCCAAAGACAGGTGAATGTGGTATTATCTTGGTCTTTTGGGCATGTTTGGATTTGGCTGTACCCACTAAATCCATCTAGGAAAGAAAAGAACTTCTTCCCTGCCAGGCCATCTAACACTTGGTCAATTAATGGTAGGGGAAAATGATCCTTCTTTGTGGCTTTGTCCAACTCCCTATAATCAACACAAATCCTCCACTTACCATTTTTCTTGGGAGCTAACACTAAAGGAGAGACCCACTCACTGTTTGAGATAGGGTAAATGAATCCTGCATCTAATTTTTTTTGCAGTTATTCTTTGACTATGTCTTTAAGAGCTAGATTCATCCTTCTTTGTGGTTTCCTCACTTGCTTGCAACTCTTTTTGATTTATATGTGGTGATTACACACTGAGGGGTGTACTCCCTTCATTTCCTTATAAATCCAAGTGAAGGCTTCTAGGTTCTCTCTCAACATGTTGCATAGAATTTCCTCTTTTAAAGCAGAAAGAGATGAATTAATTTGTAAAGTTTTCTTTGGGCCAAATTCTATGGTTTTGACATGGAGTGGGTTGGAATTGGCCAAGCATAAGTCAACTGGATGATTGTTTTGGGTTTCCCTTACTTCTTCTTCTAATGGTAGTGAAGAAGGAGTTGGACTTTGGAGCAGGTGTTCAATTAAGTAATCCTCATCTTGTTGTCCTCCTCCTATGGTTGTTTCAAAAGCATAAAGTTGGGTATAATCCTCATCTTCTTCATCCTCCTCCAACCATAAAGGTAAATCATGCTCTAGGGTAGGTTGAGCAGGAGGGTATAGGACTAATTGCTTGGGAATATGTCCATTCTTGATGCTTATATTCCCAGCTCTGTAGCTAATGTAAGCATCAATTGTGGCCAACCATAACCTCCCAAGGATGAGAGGGTAACCAGTAAGTTTGGCCTTAGGCTGGAGAACTAGGCAATCTATAAGGTATTCCCAGGAATCAATGCAGACCATCACATCCTCCACAATTCCCTCGAGACTAACTGTGGAATGGTCTGCAAGTTGGAGAACTATTGTGGCCTTTCTCAATGACCTTTCAAGGTTGAGCTTGAGCATGGTGTCCTTGGTCATTACATTAATGGTAGCCGCAAGATCAATCAGAGTGTGTGGGACAATGGTTTCATTGATGTGCACATCTACTACAGGGCTTCCAGGGTCCAAATATTTTCGACATATTAGCTGCCCCAACATTAAGTCAGACAACTGCCCAATGAAATTAATGGTAGGGGCATCCCTTTTTCTTCTTCTTAGATGCTTGAAGCACTTCTCCTTAATAAAATTATTGTAAATGGGAACATCTTTGATTTCTTGGAGAAGGGGGATCTTTATACATAGATTTTTCAATTCTCCCAGAAGTTTAGTTTCTTCTGAGGTAGGCTAGAGTGGTTGGGCTAATCTTTTAGGAAAGGGTGGATTTACTTTCAAGTTTCTTTCCTCTCTTTCTTCCTCAACCTCCCCATGTGGAGAGGGAGGTTGGTTGCTTGGGAGAACTCTCTGAGACACTAACATTTTAAGCATGTGGGGTGGGAGGAGGTGGTGGTGAGTCAAGAAATGAACTCTTAAGGTCTCCCACCTCAACCTATGAATATGGAGTTCTTTGATGAGGAAAAGAAGAAGAGTCACTTCGTACAACAACTTCCTTCATCATAGATTTTTGAGTTGCATTACCAAGGCATGTTGAGAGACTTTAGAAAGACTCATATTCTTTTGGATTCATCGAAATATGAATAAGAAATTCAAAATTCTCTTTCATTAAATTCCAATGAATATCATATTCAGAAAATTCGTAACGAAAATGAATGAAACTAACATGAAAATTATTAAGAGATTCATCAGCTGCTTCTTGCAATCGCAATATTTTCTTGAAAACGAATTTATAATCATACCTGTCAAAGGCAATATAAATCTCCTTGAAAAGATGTTCGAAAGAGTGAATGGAAGCAAATGGAAATGTGTAACACCATTCCTTTATGTGTGCTTCGAACGTGAGGATGAACAACCTGCACGCAGTATCTTCGCAGTAGATATTATGTTTTGTGTAAAATTCAAAAAAATAAGAGGTGTTCTCGAGAATGTTTGTTCCACACATGCCATTGAATTTAAAATTTGATAAGTCATTGATTATTCCCACGGGCACTTTCAAATTTATAGTTCTAGAAAAGCATGTCGGGGTTAACATTTGGGAAGAATCCATCAAGGATGCAGAAAGTTCAAAGAGAATTCATGGGCTTAGATTGTCATATGTCCCTCCTTCTAGTGCCAGAAATGTTGACAGTGTTGGACCCACCAACATTCAAGGGATATCCCCAATATGAAGTCCCAATTAGACCTCACACTATTTGGTGTCACAGTCCCATCTGTAATACGACCCAGTTGTCGATGCCATGGATTTTAATGATGTGACTTGCCTACAATAATGCATGGAGTGGTGTATGGTGACTTTGGTGGGAACATGTGTGTAACTATGTGGAAAGGTCAAGTGAAATGCATGAAGGTTCTATTGATGATGCTAGACCCACCAACATGTCAAAGGGATCTGCCCAATAAGAAGTCCCAATTAGACATCAGAGCGATTGGTGTAGGAGTCCCAGCAATGGGCCGTAAGGTAATGCCTTGATCGCGATGCCGTACAGAGGCAAGTAAGATAACTCTCTCCGTAGCAAGGGTGTGACTGATGTAGAGAGTCAAGGAATGTGTATGAGAAGTTGCAACACTTTGAAGAGAGAGGAAGGTGAAGGTGAGTTCCAAGCTGAAAGGGACCAGTCCCAACTTAGCTACGAACACACCACACAAAGGACATGTACAACTTCTAGTGGAGCAATCCACTCGGAAGCGGAAGTCACAACAACAAGGTAAGATAACATGAACATCAGTCACGGATCCGTCTGAGATGAGTGTGATGGTTGATATTGTAAGGTTCATGAGAAAGGTCTGTCTGATGTTCGGCAGAGCATTTGACATAGACGGTGGGAACATTAACAACATATGCAACACATTAACAAAAAGATTCATATAATTGCATAAAAATTATTTCATATACAAGTACGTAAGTTAAACAACATATATCATTAAGGCAACCAGAACAATCCAACTATAATAACAACATATGCATGAGAATGTGCTGGCTCTTATTATTAAATAGGTGTAAGTCACAATCATACAATACACCATGTAAACCTGCTAGCCTCAACAGTGGAATGTTATAGCCACATCCACTTGCTCCTCCAAAGAGATGTACTAGCTTTGTGTAGTGGAGAAGCCATGCCATGTTACAATATTGTCCAAGCCTTCTTCAAAATAGTCTTAGTAGAAGCTTGGCTAATAAAAACCCTTATAATGAGTTATGAGGGACTGTTTATAGCAAAGGGTGGGGTGACCCTTGACATTCCCCTTTCTGACAGTTCAACTACCCTCATGACTCTTCACCTACTCTATGACTATTACATCCAACCATTGACACTTGACTTACACTTAACATAAATCAACATTATAATGCACATGTACTCATGTGAGTCAACATGGCTTGAGCAAGCCTTGCAAGACATCAATGACACTCGGTCTGCCATGATGATACCAACTCTTTGACATGCTTCTAATGGTGAAGGTGGTGAGCTGATGCCAAGCTTGGTCATCCATGATGGTGTGCATGCACCTCATGGTGACATCTTGCTGAAGAAAACTCTTGTCTCTGTTGCAACCGGTGCATTGGTTCGACCACTTCATCCAACTCACCTGCTAACATGCACATGGTCTTCTTGGGTATGGTTGAACTAACAACACACTGATGCATAGAGTTTGTGCTGATCTTCAAGTGTGTGCTAATGGTCATGCACATAAACTTGCTGAAGTGCATGTTCAAACCCAGTTGAACTTACTTCTCGTCTTCGCCTTGGTGAGTGTGTTGAATGAAATGGATTGCATGCATGCACTCAAGGACATGCATGCTACTGAATCCCTTCCATGCAAGCAACCACACTACTCACCATGTCTGCTCTGTGTCAGTTGCTAGGTTGGATCATTAACTCGTACTAGTGCAATTTTATCCATGAGCGCATGTTGTGCCCACTATTGTTCTTGTTCCTGTTAAACATCTTTCGACTATCTGTGCAGCTTCATGTTCTTCCTGAGTTCCTGCTTCAACACATGCAACTCCTTCTTTGTTCCATCTTCTGCCTTCATGTGATCTTCATGTCACGCCATCACTTCATAACCTGAGTCTCCAAAGTTTCTTTCATTATCAGTGGATCTGCTTGATCTTGCAACTTTTCTCCACCTCTATGTTGTCAACAACCTTCCTCTCTCTTTCACTGCGTTCACTGCATTATGCATTCAGCTATTGTTCATGATGCTGCCCTCTGTGATGCTCCTAATTGATGTCCTTTTCCATGAACAACTTGATGTCTTTGTGAGTAGGTAAGCTCATGGACATTTGATCAACTACATCCCCAAGCATGCTCAGAACGGTGTCTTCATCTCTGCTCTCTTGGAAACCATTTTACCTGTACTGTTGAGACAAAGATGAACACCTATGATACCTGGAGACATGGCAACACTCATAGCAAGAAATATGTCAATCGAAAATGAAAATGAACATGAGAACTAACTTGCAACATACCTAGGTGAATGATCATGAAGGTTGTGCACTTTCGACCAGGAGATTGGGAGACCGACTACCAAGACTACACAAGGCACAGCCCGGGCTGCTGGGAGACTAACTGGCTGTTGGAACTGCAAAATGCACAATCCAATTGGGTAGTTGGCTACTACGATTGCACAATGCACAAAATTTTGGGCCAAGCAGACACTGACCTCCAAAAATGTGCAATTCACTCCAGGAGGCCAGTGTTGGGCCATAATGCACAAATCTAGAGAGGAAGGTGAGCCTTCCTTCTCCAAATTGCGCAATGCAGCCTTGGTGAAGGCAGAGACTGGGCCAAGGTTGGCCTAACTCATCGACGGGAAATTTAAAGCAAGTAAATCGATGAAATGCATGGAGACATTAAGTGATAGCAAAAGTGATAAACAGTGCATGCAAAACATGAATAGAGGACCAATCAAACAAATCAACATGTATGTGGATGAGGTCGTTCTTGGGTTGGGCGGACGTCCATGCAAAATAGTTTCATGCATGTGACAATAGTGGGATAGCAATGAAAATTGAAACAGATCTAGGACAAACTAGTATACACGTAAATGACAACGAGCATTCAAAGAAATCAAACAAACAGTACTCATACAAGCAAAAACCTGAAAAGCGATGGAAATGCAGCACAAGGCATGGGAAGTGAGCTTAGCCCAAAACAGATGAGTTGAACATGCTGACTACTCCTAGATGTGATGTGGGATGTTAGAGCTACAAGTTTGATGTGAGGAATGAGCTCTATAAAATTCGGCTCATGAGTTTTTATAACATCAAGGTTTTGACGTGCATGCCACAAATTTAGGGGAAGTGACACTTGGAGGGAGGTTTCTAAATTGGTCCTTGCATGTAACCTCCAACTGCTAAACATAGATCCCTGAAACAAGGGATGCTTTTGCATGTTGCCTTAGGAGAGACAACCCATTCATGCAAGTCTATTTTTCTCAGTCCTGGAGGGAACCAGTCAACTCAACTGTACATGCAAGAGACTTCTCATCCGCTGGAGAAAAATGTGCATTCCTAACTGTAAGTTGGGTTGACTACCCAAGGGGATTACACCATTTATGGGCCCAACAACTGACTACTACCTAGATTTCCACAAATCCTAGGCTGAATAGCCTGTTGATGGGAAAAATTGTGCAAATCCTACTGGGAAGGTTGGCTAGCTGAATTGCACAATCTTGGACCCCAGCGGGGTATAAGAGGGAATTGCGCAATTCCTGGAGGGAAGGCTGGTTTCCCTCCAAAAATCTGCAAATTTCATTGGGAAGTTGCTCAGCCTGCAGCTGGACCAAGTCCGAGTGAGCAACCTGTGAAGGGAAAAGATCAATCTGTGATCGAAAAGTTTCCTTTGAGAAAGAAAGACACTAAAGATTAAGGACTTGACGAAGCAAGGAAAGCTGCTGTGAAGGTTGGTAGGGAGGCTCCAAAATAGGCTAAGGCAAAATTTTGGAGGGTGGTTGTAGCTGCTACAACATTTGGTGACGCACTGGTAGAACTCCAGCTCTCTGAAAAGATCTTGTTCATGAAAATAAAGTCTAACATGTCCAAAAGTATTGTTCAACTCTGAACGCATCTAACACAATTGTTCCTATTGGGGTTGAGGGGTATATAAGTGCACAAGCAGTATAGTCGTCAGAGTCCAAGTTTCATCTCTAGTGTTGCTCCACTGCGAGCAGGTCTGGACAATGCCCCGGTGGAGTCACATAGGAACACAAGCATGGCTCCGCTGCCACCAAGCCTGGTCAGTACCCCGACATAGTTACTTCATCACCTCCTTGTGCAAGAAGGCTTTCTATAATTTCGCGTTATTCATTTTTTATCTGAATTTTTTTACTTTTCATTTTTCTTATTTTCATTGTGTATAGCACTTATTCATTTCAAAGGCGAAAGAGGGAGCCCGACTTATTGAGAGCAGAGGAGGTTTTTCCAGTAGAGAAGTAGTTTATTATATCTTTGACGTGCTTGTTAAGTTTTTCCCCCTCACCTTACTAAGCTAGCAAGGGTTAACCCAAAAACAAACGATTAGAGTAGGTAACACTAGTTAGCGCATGAGCATTGTGCTTTCACCAAGGCTCACTTTGAACAGTACGTATTTTCCTTCAACGTATCATGGACTAAGAGTAACAAGCTCATCATATAGAGGCAAGATGATCGATAACCAAGTAGTCATAATTGTGCAAGCCCTCTTGTACTTTACCTTGCTCGTTTCATGAGTCACACATGGTTTCATGCGAACTAAGCTAGGAATGAAACAAACGAATGAACTAACAAAAAAGCCAACCAAAAGCATAAGTAAAAAGGAGAGCAAAGCAAGCAAGCAAACAAGCAAGAAAATAAATAAGAAAACAAAGCATGTAAGAAAACAAGCATGAAAGCAAACACTACTCCTACTCCTACACTAACGGTTCATGGCCCTAATCATGTGAAGTGATACTTCCAATGCAACCACCGGAACATTGGTAGAGCCATGTCGTTGAAGACTTGGTCCGTAAGTAACCCAGTCATGCAGACCAGCATACAAGAAAGAAATAACAGTGAAGACGGCCTGATCTAG
Source organism: Pinus taeda (assembly GCA_000404065.3). Classification (NCBI taxonomy): domain Eukaryota; kingdom Viridiplantae; phylum Streptophyta; class Pinopsida; order Pinales; family Pinaceae; genus Pinus; species Pinus taeda. The sequence goes on along the minus strand of APFE030079167.1, from coordinate 16,250 downwards.
ATTTAAACAGTAATGCAACAAATTACAAAGATAACCATAAACACAGAGATGCAGTGGAAATAATACCTCATTTCATTAATGTAAAATACTAAAATATGCTTACAAACAGAAATGGAAATAAACTAGCTAGGGTGATGGTAGCTTATCTCTGAGAAGAGATGTGGCGGCTAAATGCCTCTGAACTACTTTACAATGAGGCTCAATGGCCTTTTTATTATTGAACAATAAGAGCAAACTCTCAACAACCAAAACACTAACCCGAGGAGCTGTAACACCAAGAGTTTATGGGCACCATTGGGGTGAGTTGGATAGCCAACTTCCCAGGGTCACGAATCGGTCATATTATCTCAGTTTGACACGTATGATACTCCATTGGAAAGATCTCTCGAGGACTACGATGAAAAAGATCATTGTAAACAAAAAATCACTGGCAGCAAATTTCCAAAAAAATGTCAGTTAGGGCCTCCAAACGGCTCCAGAAGTTTAGGACCCAAAAAACTGTTAAAAATAGTAAACTGTGCTACAATTAAGAAAACTGAAAAACTAAAAGAAGCAATGGTGGGGGTCCAAGTGGAATTGGCACGTGGCCACCAATATCCACCTAGATCATTCCTCCCCCCTTAGGAAGAAATAGTCCCCATTGCGTTGAGTTCCTCCATGAGATGAGGGAACTTCCGTTGAACTTGGCCCCTGGTGTGCCATTTGCCCTGATGAAGGAATTGGCCTGCTTTGAAAACTCGATAGAGCTGGATATTCTATTGGCGAGTGTGCTTGATCTGTGTGTCCATGATCCGATCAGTTACAACTTGTTCCATGCAATCTGGATTTAACTCTGTGGGTGTGAGCTGTTCTACAATGTCGGATGTGTCTAGTAATGGTGGAAAGTATGGCCGAAGGCAGTCCACATTGAATACTGGGTGCAAGCCAAGGAATCGAGGAATGGTGAGCTCAAATGAATTGTCTCCCACAACCTCGTTCATGGTGTAAGGACCATATCGAAGTGGTCTGAGTTTCCGATAGAGTTGGCTAACGCATTCTTTTCGCAAATGCAACCAGACTTTGTCACCCACCTGAAACTTGTGTGGCACCCGATGTTGATCATGTTGTTTCTTGTACTTGGCATTTGATTTCTCTAGAATGTCATGGACCTGCTAGCGAATATGTTGGATGTGCTCAATGAAGTTGTTTTCCTTATCTT
>APFE030079167.1:0-15032 GCA_000404065.3 Pinus taeda | reverse complement strand
CTCTCATCCCATGTGCGTGGATGCTTTGAGTTGTACATGCACAGAATGTGTACGATCATCTTGTTGACAACCTCTGTCTGGCCATTAGTTTGAGGATGGAAGGTTGTGGACTTAGTGAGTTTGGTGTCCAGCATCGACTAGAGACTGTACCAAAATGTATTGAGGAACCTGATGTCCGATCTGAGATGATAGACTGTGGGATCCCAAAGTGTACCCACACTCGTTCAAAGAAGAGTTTATCAGTGGCTTCTGCTATGATATTCTTCTTACAAGCCGCCATAATGGCCATCTTTAAGAACTTATCAACAAGCACAAAAACACAGTCATTTACATGCTCAGTGGAGGGAAGGCCTGACATGTAATCCATGGAGATGGATTCCCAATGTCGACTAGGGGTAGGAAGCGGGGTATAGAGGCCTTGCTTGTTGATGGTCTATTTCGCAATGGCATATGCAGTGCATGATCTAATGTACTTCCCGACATCTTGTCGAAGATTCAGCCAATAGAAATACTTCTACAGTACTACCACCATTTTCTCGACCCCGAAATGCCCAACAGTCCGACTATGTGTGCTTCCCAAATCATCTTGGCACGCTCTCTTAAAGGAACACAAAGGTGACCCAGATGGCATAGCAGGGCATCCTAGAGGTGGAAATCTATAACATGTTGACCCTCCAAGAGTGTCTAGTATGTGTGGCCGAATTCTAGGTCACTTTTGTAGAGAAGTGGCCAATCAAAAGTCTCATGCCCACAAGAGTTGAGCACAGTGGTTAATGCCATGACCGGTGGTCGACTGAGGCAATCTGCAACATTATTGGTGCTGTCATTCTTATACTTGATATTCAAATGGAACTATTGCAGGTATGTGGACCACTTCTGATGGCAATCATTTTGTAATTTACTTTGGGTCTATATGAACTACAGGGGTCGATGGTCTGTGTGGATGACCGTTTCCTTCACAAAAATGTAATTCTATGACCGTTTCCTTCCCAAAAATGTAACGCTTCCATTTTCGACAAGATTGCACAATGGAATACATCTCTTTGTCAAAAGTGGGATACTTTCGGACTATATCTTAAATTGTCTCACTATGATATGCCACTGGATTCTCGTGTTGAGTAAGGACTGCCCCAATAACATAGTCAAAGGCATTTGTCTCGACCTCAAATAGTTGTTGCAAGTCTGGTAATGCGAGCACTGGTGCCGAAACTTCATATGATTGTTTTTCTAAAACGACAATATATTACGATAGCATCCACATATTATTGCTTACCTTTCGATTTTATGATGGAATTAAGGAAAGCAGCATAAGTTTAATGATAGAGTTTCAAGCATACCAGGAATCAGCTACTTATAGCCCAAATGTCGGAGAAGTACGATGAATATAGGCCATCCATTTGCTATTAAAGATTGAAATAGTACGTCGGTATTCGTGTCTATCTGATGTCATGTATGATGTCATGTTGCAATGATGTCACTTTTTCTAGGTATTCTCTTTAGTAATTAGTTTCTTTTAAGAGTAGTAAGATTTTGCACAAATAAATAGTTGTTTTTAGTGTGATTTTTTTGAAAGTTTTTTTGATGAATTTTGTTGGTCTAATTTTTCTAAAATCTAGTAGTAATTTATCGAAGTTATAAGTTTAATGGTAACACCTACATAATAGAAGTGACTTAAATTTTTTTGAAAGTGTTAAATCCATATATACAATAAAAAAACTAATTTAAATAACATAAATCAAAATTACTCAAAATTTACTACAAATTAAACTAACTATTATTCTATTCAAAAATTTAAACTATGATAAAATTTGATTAGCCCTATCCATTATTGAGTAAAATATGTCAGAATATCATACCATTTTATACAAAAGTCTACATTATAATGAAAATTTGATTGAACTTAAATTTTGGTCGAACTTTTCATATTAATTTTTCCTTGATCAAATTTATGAGTAAAAGATCCTTCTTGCCCTTATAACTTTAAAAGAATTGTTGTAGCTCCTGTCGACCCGGTAAGTTCAAATGTAAAGTTTTGGGGCCATTCTATGGCCTCTAAAATTCAACCGAGAAACCCCAACGAGTAAACAAGAAACGTCGGTGTTTGCCACTTGACTCGATTCTTTGACGTGTCCATCCCAGCCGCAGACTAAATGCGTGTTCCCACATATATTTTGGAAGAACATGGAAATAAAATGGTAAAATATTTTTAAAATTCTTAAATGGACATACCATTCAAAGTTGCAGTTGCCTCTTTTGAATACATACTGTTAGATCTTGTCGTCGCATCCCAGCAGGGTCGATTCTCCAGCCATTGGATGGACGGTGGAGCGTCTAACTTGAACCTTTTTATTTTGAAACCAATGTATTATTTTAATATTGATAGTTGACATTACACAAGACGGTGAAGCCTCTCACCAATGCAGACCAATTTATTATTTTATTATTGATAATTTATTCTTTTATTATTGATAGTTAACATAGTCACGGAGAAAATGTGTGCGCGCCCACGATCGGAGAACAATTTCAAAGAATGTGTAAAAAAATACGCTCAGACTTCATTCCACTTCGATTACGGCGATAATCTACGTCACATCGTCGATAAGTTCCTTACAATCGTACGAAAAAATTTGTGATGAACATGGCGGGGTAACGAAGAGGAATTCAGAGTGGAGTGATTTGGACGCCCACAAATTTAGGATTCAGCATGAAGTTAAAAATAGAAAGCCGAGTAACGAGGAAATCTCTGGACCAAAATTTACTCAATCTAGGGATTTAAAACATATTTATGTAGAAAGAGCCAAAATGTATGATTATATATAAGAAAGATAACATATCATAACATAATGACGTCAAAGCAAAAATAATGTAATCCAACGAACCATAACAGCAATATAATATTAACATAATAAACAAATATTTAAGTAGAAGCTTTTATTTCACTTATTTTCGTACAACCAAATATATGGGGTAATAACCAAATACATGTGGTAATGATATTATAGACTTTATCAATCTATGAACATAAGGAGCTTTATCGATTGGTAACCCACAAAAAAAGATACAACCAACTATTAATCAATCCTTTAAATTGTATATATGCTCCCATGTGCTGGAAGATACCATCTAATGATAGAGATTGTTCTCACATCATTGTCATGATTTAATGTTAAGTGGGAATAGTAAAAACCAATTGGTATTTATGTGTCTTAACCCTATTATTAGCCAGAGGAACTTAAAACATATGTATGCTAAAAGAGAGCCACCATGTATGATTATATATAACAAAGATAACATTCCATACCATAATAACATGAATGAAAAGGGAATGTGATTTAAAGAAATAGATATTATGGCAATCTATTAAGGGTTTTATGTAATACATTTTTCTTTCTATGTAAATGTCATTTTAGATTGAATTATTTTTGGGGGGACGGCTAGAGAGTCATGGTGAATTAGACTTAAAATGGTGAATTAGACTTAAAATAAATGATAGTAGGATGATGTAATGATTCTATTAATGAAAAGGTAAGGTTAAAGATTTATTTGAGAACTCAAACACTTGAGTTAAGAGATTATTATCTAGATCCATAAACTAATGTGGAAGAATAAAATCAAAACAAACTTTCTTAAAATTATTGCTAAAAATCTCTAGGGGTTACATAATGAGAATTAATATGATTGGAGAGAAAAATACTCAGTATAAAAAAACACTGCATAAGAGAGAATAAAGCACCGCGGGAGAACAAAACATCTTTAACTGAAAAAGAGAAGATATTTTTTTGAAATATAGGAAAAAGCCTAATCTATTGGGTTGGCAGACCCTAGTCATTAAAAAAAATGTTAGGAAAGCAAAGTATAAAAATACCATATCTAGAATCACAAGAAATTGTTGATTCAAGGGTAATGAAATCTTAGCTCAGGGAGAACCTCTAATGAAAGTTCATGGTGGGATGGAAAATTGCTCATCCCACATAGATCGAGTTAGTTAGAGTCAGTTATGGTTAGCATTTCTGGTTGTTGTTTATTTAAAGTATTATTTTTTTTTCCTTATTATTTTATAGGAAAGTTATTTTGCTGGTTTATAATTGAAAACCTCGGTATTGGGTGATTTGTAAAACTAATTACATATACGATTAGTAGTAGCCTAGATTAGATTTAGACAGGGCATACCTGCAAAATTTATGCACAGGTTCCGCATCCCATTGGGAAAGGACTTATTTCTATTGTAGTGTATTACGTTAAATTTATTATTGTTGATACTATGTGTGTGTTCTGATATTGTATATAATAGTTATCCTCTGTACACCTACAGGTAACGAAGGAAACGGTTAAAATAATTCGATTTTGTCAGTGAACAAATGTTGTATCAAGATTTGGTAAAGAAATTTTAACCCAAATAATCTTTAGATTCGAAATTCTCAAATAGAAACCTTGTCTGAAAGTCGGGCGCCTAAGGGTAATGTGGATGTTTAGAACACCGTGGTGAACCCTTGTTATATTTCTTAATTCAGATAGAGACCCCAAGATTTTGACTTCGGGCTATGAGGTTGTTTTACCATAAAAATCGCCCAGTGAAGGTAGGCAATTTTACGTTTAGTATATGAGTTTCAGAAAATTCATGAACGAGTCGTATCGTTCCCTTATAAAGTGGAAATAGTTAGTTATGAATATAGTTTTAGTAGTTGTAGAGAACCACGAATTCTAGAAAAATAATTGGTACTGAAAACTATAATAAAATATGCGCATACTTGAAGATTGAGCCAGTTGTAACATGCCCTCGATTCCAATATAAGGGGATGGGAGAAAGTTAATAGTCCTTATATCAAAAGATAAGTAGTAGTACTAGGAAAAGAGTTACAAGTAAGCGAAATATAGAGTTCAATTAGAGACTATATCAGAATCATTTAGTCAACTAAATAACTTAACCCATGCATATACTATGGATGCATATACTATGGTCACCAGGGTATATAAAGATATCTCTTCTAGATGTACGCTCAGATTGTAGAGAACCACAAATTCTAGAAAAGTAATTGGTACCGAAAACTATAATAAAATATGTGCATACTTGAAGATTGAGCCAGTTGTAACATGCCCTCGATTCCAATATAAGGGGATGGGAGAAAGTTAATAGTCCTTATATCAAAAGATAAGTTGTAGTACTAGGAAAAGAGTTACAAGTAAGCGAAATATAGAGTTCAATTAGAGACTATATCAGAATCATTTAGTCAACTAAATAACTTAACCCATGCATATACTATGGATGCATATACTATGGTCACCAGGGTATATAGAGATATATCTTCTAGATGTACGCTCAGAAAGAAATAGAAATACACAATCGTTTCTTTGTGACTATATGAGGAAGTGAATTTTGTAAGGACTTTGGACACCACATATCTCCACAATGGTATGATATTGTCCACTTTGGACCTAAGCCCTCATGGATTTGTTTTTAGGCTTTACCCCAAAAGGCCTCATACCAATGGAGATATTTGTCCATCCTTATATACCCATGATCCTCCCCACTTCTAGTAAATGTGGGACTTTGGTCGTATACCCAACAATCCTCCCCTCAAACAAAGGACCATCGAACCTCCCCTCAAACGATTATCCATCCGTCCACTCTCTACCAACCAAGATTCTCCGCTTCAATGCGTTGGAAGCACACGCCTTACATGGAGCACCACCTGCCTAGAGAGCTTGCTCTATTTGAGGTCAACTCCTCTTCACTGTGTTGGGACTAGGACACATCCATGAAGAATCCGGAGCACACCGCTTGTCTAACTGAGCTCATCCACGGATCACATCGTGATATTACCGGGGCCCACCACCTTCGTTCGGCATTCCGAGGATTCATCCACTTGGCTAACTTCGGAACTTGGCTCTGATACCACTTGTAAGGACTCTGGACACCACATATCTCCACAATGGTATGATATTGTCCAGTTTGGACCTAAGCCGTCAAGGATTTGTTTTTGGCCTTTACCCCAAAAGGCCTCATACCAATGGAGATATTTGTCCATCCTTATATACCCATGATCCTCCCCACTTCTAGTCAATGTGGGACTTTGGTCGTACACCCAACAAATTCCTAGTCGAGAAATAAGTTAAACAAAATTGTGCACGCTAGCTAGGCACATATATGTTGAAATGCTAATTCCAACTACAGCAGAAAAACTGCCATTGGAGTTCCCCGCTATTTCCGTTTTCTTCTTTTGCGATGCGATTGTGCAATGCGATCAAATCGCAGATTGCTATCGCACATTAATATGTTGCACACCTGCTTTGCGCCGTTTGCGATTTCGCGATGCGATCAAATCGCAAATCGCACTCATGTTAATGCTTCAGTTGTTTTCTCTTCCGCCGACGCAAAGTTGCGATGCGATCCAAATCGTAAATCACATATCTCACCCTTTTCTCAAAATCAAGGTTGTTGTACAGGCATGTAGCAAATGAATTTGACGTGAAGTAGAAGTTTCATTTACCGCCAGTTTTGTCAGTAAAACAGTAAATGTAATTTACTCTGGTTGGTAAACGTTGGTAAGATTTTAATTTTATTGTTTTTTATTTTCACGGGAGTATGGCAAGTAAAACCATATATATGCCTATTTTTGCTTTTGTTAGTGTGTGTGCAAAGGAAAAACTCGCTGTAGCGAATGCAAGAAGAATAAACAAAACAGTGTGAAGTGATTGTAATGTTGTTGTTTTGTTGAGAATGTAATAAGAAGAGAACGCAGTAGCGTAGAAGTGTGAAGTGAGGGTAGATGCAACAGCGCCCAGTAGAAATTTTTATTCACAGTAGTGCAATGGTAATGGTGTAGTTGTTCATTGAAAAATGAGAGAAGCGCGCAGCAGCGCAAGCTCATGAATGAAACCTTTATGCACGACAGTGCAGAGATTGAAATGTAATGCAACACGCAGAAGCGTGAGTTTTTGGTAGTTCGTTGGTGAAAGACAAAGTGAAGCGCAGCAGCATAAAGGTAATGCATTGCCCTGTTATGTTTTGTAAAACATGAAATGAAATATACATGTAGCAGCATGAGAATAGTTACTGTTGGTGAATACGTTTTAGACAAATAACAGGAGCACGCAGCAGCGTGAAGAAAAGTCTTTGTTGTTTGTTGGAAAAACGAAAAGGGAATGCGCAGTAGCACAAAAGAGCGTATGTAAAAAATTCTTTTTCACATAGCAGTGTAAAAGAAATTTGCAAGCAAAGACCGTGTGATGGGAGATGAATGTTAGAGCACAGTAGTGTAGATTCAAAGCGAAGTCTTAAACTGCATCTGAAGTAGTCTTGGTGTAATCCCTCTGTTAGAGGAAGACTTTGGTAAAAGTTAGTTTTGTGAATGAAGAGATTTTGACACACAACAATGTAAAATCTCAAAGCAGAGACAAAGTAAATTTATTTGTGTGGAAATGAAGCATTCCCTGGTTGTAATCCCTCTGTTAAGAGGAAGATGCTTTTGTAATAGCAGTTGTGAAATCCCTCTGTGTGAGAAAGATGCTTTTGTAACAGCAGTCGTGAAATCCCTCTGTGTGAGGAAGATGATTTATGTAACAGTTGGTTTCCTATTAATGAATAGAAGTTTTTTGTTGAGTTGCTGAAACTCTGTCTGCAGCAAAACAATTTTAGTTTTCACTGTGTTGAAAAACAGAGCATTGTTCTCTGTTCATATTTTGTTTGGAATTATCAGAAATTCCCAACATTGGTATCAGAGCTATTTCGGGCTCTTTGAAGGTGTCAAAGAAGTTGAAGGAAGGATTTTTTTGTTCCAGCAACTTCTCCAGTAGAGTGAAGACTCATTCAAAAATCCAAGGTATTTCTCAAGCTATTTTTTGTGTTACTATTGAGGACAGTCAGCGATTTCTAAATACACAGTCAAGCATTTTGAAGTATAGTTAAGTGTGCAAGAATGGTTGGCTCCAGCACCAGCATTAGCACCCACACTAGCATGGGTATCTGTAATACCCAGCTCCAACAATTTAATGGAAAAAACTATGACTATTTGGCAATAACTATGAGAGCCCTGTTTGCCTCACAAGACTTATGGGGATTTGTTGAGGATGGTTTTGAAGAACTAGCATATGAAAATGAGTTTAATAACTTAACTCAGGCAGAGAAAGAACTGCTGAAGAGCAATAAGGGGAAGGATTGTAAATCCCTCTACTATTTGTATCGAGCAGTGGATGAGAATGTGTTTGAAAGGATAGCAGCAACCGAGAGATCTAAAGAAGCATGGGAAACTCTCAAGATAGCCTACCAAGGCATGGAGAAAGTGAAGACAACAAAACCTCAATTCATTGAGGAGGAAGCTTGTGATGGAAGCATAGAAAAAACAGTGAATGTTAAAAACTCTTTGTCACATGATGAAGATGATGAGGAGATGGCTGAAATACATCCCCAGATAGCAACATCAACACAAGGGGAGCAAGAGACACCCTTGAGGAGAAACGAAAGTGCTTCTCCAAGCACACCACAAGGAGGAAATTCAAGTGCTTCTTCAAGCACTTGTACACCAAATAAAGGTATGAACTCTTTGTTTGTTTTATATTGTCATGTTGATGACCTTGTTCATTTCGAAGAAGCAATTAAGGATAGGAAATGGATAGAACCCATGAATGGGAGAAAGGAATTGAAATTCCTTGAAGATCTGTTTAAAGAGTATGGAGTTCGATACGTAACTCTTGCCAAAATGGCCGAGATGGGCTTCACTGCCAACACCCTTGTCAATATGACAAAGGAAGAGATTGGAGATTTGATGAAGACCCTGGTAGAACTCTATCATATGGATATTCTTATAGGGGAGAGATATGGAATTAAATCTGCCACAAGAGTAGAGAAGGAGCAGGTTGCAGATATTTTGACCAAACCATTGGGGCAGAAAAATTTTGAATTTTTAATGAAATGTCTGGGTATGTCTGACAACCCAGTAGTTGAAATTAAATGGGAGTGTTGAAATGCTAATTCCAACTGCAGTAGAAAAACCGCCATTAGAGTTCCCCGCTATTTCTGTTTTCTTCTTTTACGATGCGATTGTGCGATGCGATCAAATCACAGATCACTATCGCACATTAACCTATTGCACCCCTGCTTTGCGCCGATTGCGATTTCGCGAAGCGATCAAATCGCAAATCACACTCATGTTAATGCTTCACTTGTTTTCTCTTCCACCAACACAAAGTTGCGATGCGATCCAAATCGCAAATCGCATATCTCACCCTTTTCTCAAAATCAAGGTTGTTGTACAGGCCTACAACAAATGAATTTGACGTGAAGTAGAAGTTTCATTTACCGCCAGTTTTGTCAGTAAAACAGTAAATGTAATTTACTCCAGTTGGTAAACATTGGTAAGATTTTAATTTTATTGTTTTTTATTTTCATGGGAGTATGGCAAGTAAAACCATATATATGCCTGCTTTTGCTTTTGTTAGTGTGTGTGCAAAGGAAAAACTCGCTGCAGCGAATGCAAGAAGAATACACACAGTAGCGTGAATTGATTGTAATGTTGTTGTTTTGTTGAGAATGTAATAAGAAGAGAACGCAACAGTGTAGAAGTGTGAAGTGAGGGTAGATGCAGCAGCGCCCAGTAGAATTTTTTATGCATAGCAGTGAGATGGTAATGGTGTAGTTGTTCATTGAAAAATGAGAGAAGCGCGCAGCAGTGTGATCTCATGAATGAAACTTTTATGCACAGGAGTGCAAAGATTGAAATGTAATGCAACATGTAGAAGCGTGAGTTTTTGGTAGTACGTTGGTGAAAGATGAACTGAAGCGCAGTAACACGAAGGTAATGCATTGCCCTGTTTTGTTTTATAAAACATGAAATGAAATACACACGCAGCAGCGTGAGTATAGTTACTTTTGGTGAATATGTTTTAGACAAATGAGAGGAGCACATAGCAGCGTGAAGAAAAGTCTTTGTTGTTCGTTGGAAAAACAAAAGGGAATACGCAACAGCGCAGAAGAGCGTATGTAAAAAATTCTTTTTCACATAGCAGTGTAAACGAAATTTGCAAGCAAAGACAGTGTGATGGGAGATGAATGTTAGAGCACAACAGTGCAAATTCAAGTGAAGTCTTAAACTGCACCTGAAGCAGTCTTGGTGTAATCCCTCTGTTAGAGGAAGACTTTGGTAAAAGTTAGTTTTGCGACTGAAGAGATTTTTACACACAACAGTGTAAAATGTCAAAGCAGAGACAGAGTAAATTTATTTGTGTGGAACTGAAGCATTCCCTAGTTGTAAACCCTTTGTTAAGAGGAAGATGCTTTTGTAATAGCAATTGCGAAATCTCTCTATGTGAGGAAGATGCTTTTGTAACAGCAGTTGTGAAATCCCTCTGTGTGAGGAAGATGATTTATGTAACAGTTGGTTTCCTGTTAATGAATAGAAGTTTTTTTTTGAGTTGCTGAAACTCTGTCTGCAGCAAAACAATTTTAGTTTCCGTTGTGTTGAAAAATAGAGCATTGTCCTCTGTTCATATTTTGTTTGGAATTATCAGAAATTCCCAACAATATACATATTCCATTGCTAAATAACTTATTTAAGAAAAAATGTATTAAAAAAAACATAGATAAATAAATGTTCGGGTGGGTTATTCTTAAGAATACCAACAATTAATTCTCAATTTCAAAATGAAAGTGAAATTTAACATTTAATTCTAATAATAAGCTCAATATTTATTTGGTAGCATGTGAATCAAATAATTTTTTTAAAGGAAAGAGATAAAAAAACAATTGTCGAAGTTGAATACATATTGAAGTAGAATATTCAATTTATATTAAACTTAACTATGATCTATAGGCTTCACGCTCGATTAACACCTTGCCTTAGCAATTATACTATGTGTCAGTAAAATTAGATTAACCCGCACTAGAACAACCACTATAGAACGTGAAAAAAATTAAAAAAGGTATCTCAGATAGAAGTATCATGATCAAGTAGCTTACAAGAAAACAAAACAAATCCCCTCAAGGGTATAAATTCAGTGTATAATTATATAATTGTCCTTCCATTATGAGTTATAAAAAGCATTTTGCAACACTGACAGTAAGCACGACTTATAGCCATACAACAAGAAGTATAAATCAGAGAAAATCCCCTCTTGGAAGACTCACAAAACCCATCACTAGTGTATATGTGTTGAGTCAACCTGTAGCAATGCGAGTGTTGTTATTCGATGAACCTCGATCTAAGGCAAAATGATATGAACAAGCCTGGCATGAATACATTCTCTATAGCTATGGAAGGGACAACAAATGGGAAATAAATCAATTAAACACCAATGAGATAGGTTTTCTTAGAAACAAAAGTGATAACTTCAACCCCAAGCTAAATTAAGCAAATATAAAGGCTTACCATCACATGAAGCTTCCGCCAAGGGATTTTCCTCTTTTAACTGAGAAGAGGTCAACATAATTGCTGAAATCAAGCATGATATCATTGAATAGATTCCAGTAAAAAAATACCTACATTAAAGGGAGAAGAGAAATATAAAATAAAGTGGGCATAAACCATCAATACCTGATAGATGAGAAGATGGACTGAGCACCAAAAGAACCCATAAAATTGATTGGTCATGTGGGAAGCATAAAACTAGAAAATGGGAGCCACTCCAAGTCCTGGTGCGCTCCTTCTCTATATCAAGTAAAAACAGAACCTCATTTTACCAGATGTGAGTATTAATGACATAAAATAAATTGTGCAAATTAGATTAAGAGAATTAACAAAATGTTGATTCAGAAAATCTTACCTCTGTAGAATGACTAGACATTCTCTCAGAGAGCCAATGGATGACCATTCATGTAGTTGTGGTTGGAATTAAAACTTAAAAAGGGTAAGCTGGAAGTTTTACTACAAACCACGAAGCCATATTTTGTGGCATAATAACGATAAGGTGGTATACAGAGAGAAATTTGTCATCCATATAAACAAAAACCTCAATTAACCAGTCAGGCACTTGTAGTACTAATGAAGGTTCTATCAATACAAGGAAATCCATAAAAATTGTTCAGATGTGCATGTATGCACTTGACATCCCTTAGAGGATGAGTGACATGAGAAATAACAGAGGGAAGGTTAAATTTAGGAGCTTAGTGTTTGAAATACACACGGCTAACCATTGGATTTCCTTACGCATCCTAGCTATCCACGTAGAACTAGGTCTGCACCCCATGTGATGGGCATATGTTGCTTGATGTGTTGGCCCCAAAATATTGGTCACTTGATTCCCCAGACAAACTGCATTCTACACCATATGGTTTCACGCATGGATATTTTAATATATTTACTATGGGACAAAATCCTTTCAATGAGATTTAAACCAATATATATGTAAAATTATAAATTTCTCCAGCATTACAAATTTTAGTATGTATAATGATATATGAGAGTGTTGGTTGACCACACATTCAACAGAACCCATAGCCCAAGGACTATAACACCCAATGGTATAATAAATTATAAAAGTCACAACAACCCTAAGTTTATTGAATATGATAGGAATATGTCATAATTAAAAATAAATTCCAATAGGAGGCTTTCTTGAAGTAATATTGACTATTTATATTGGGGTAAGACGTTGTTATGAAACCAACTCACAAAAAGATAGAAAATATAGATCAATGACTTTAAAATAAGCCTCTTTGAGTGGGCAACCTCCTTTACATTACACAAATGAACAATTCTTGGATGATACAAATGACAAGACCTCCTTTTTATATATAAGAGTCTAAGGGGTTCCAATACAATCAAAGCCTACATAACAATAATATTGTATGGGCACAAAAATAACAATAGTGGGTTTCTATGGGGTTTAATAATAAGAACATGGGGACTATATGGGCACAATAATATAATAAGGGGGTTGCACTAATAAAAATAAAGGGTGACACTAGTAGTATAGGGACCTAACATGCCCCTCTCCTTCAAAAAGTGTTATCCTCAATGCTTGAGTAGTTCTGGATGCTTATGTATAAAATTCTCATCCTCCCATGTGGAATCTTCAACAAGTAAGTTCTTCCACTTGATGAAATAGTCTAAAATTGATCAATTCAGTAGTTGTCGATTTTTTTTTTATGACTACTTCCGATTCCAATATGATTTTTCCTTCCTCGACAAGTTCTGGAAATATTGTTTGAACTAGATCTTCTCATCTCTAACCTTATTTAAGCATGAAACATGGAAAAGTGGGTGCAGTCAGGAAGATGCAGGAAGCTCCAATTTGTATTCCATAGTACCAATCTCTTGTAACACCTTGTATGGACCATAATACTTTGGTGATAAATTTTTATCCTTCTTAGCTTGCTTGAGGAACATTTTTTTGTATGGTCGTAGTCATATAAATACCCAGTCACCTACATCAAAACTTCTTTCAATGCAATGTTGTTCTACCAGTTGTTTCATTATATTCTGCACCAAAGTGAGGTTATCCTTTAAGGGTTTCAGAACTTGTTGTTGATGCTCGATGTGATCTTCCAATTGTTAAACCTTATAATTTTCTTTTAAAGATGATGTGATAGATGGTGGATGATATCCATAAAGTGTCATAAATGGGATCATTTTTGTTGCAGTATGGAAGGAAGTGTTATACCACCATTCAGCCAGAGGTAACAACTTGACCCATTGTGTATGTTTATTAGATACAAGGCAACAAGGATATCCTTCCAAACATTTGATCACTATCTCAATTTTCCCATCAGATTGAGGATGATAAGATGAGCTATGAGCTAACTAAGTACTGAGATATTCCACCTCTTGTACTTCAAAGAAACATTTGGAGTTTTTTTGATATAATTGTTTCTCCTCAAATAATTTGAGCACCCTGTCAACATGTTGAACATGATCCTTCCAAGACTTGTTGTGGAATAGTATATCATCAAAAATTACTAAGACAAATTTTCTAAGGGTTTGAAAATGGAATTCATCAAACCTTTAAATGTAGATGTTGCATTGGTAAGGCCAAAAGGCATGAATAGAAATTCATAATGACCCTCATGAGTTCTAAATGTTGTTTTTCGAATGCCTTTAGTCTTCATTCCGATTTGATGATATCGTGAACCAAGATCCAACTTGGTGAAGTAAATTGCTCCATGTAATTCATCCAATTATTCATCAATGCCAGGAATGGGAAATTTATCTTTAATAGTAAGTTTGTTGAGCTCTGTATAATCTAGACACATGCACCATGATACATTCTTCTTGTGTACCAATACCACTAGAAAAGAGAAAGAACTTTGACTAGGTTGAATTATACCAACCTATTGCATTTCTGCAACCATATGTTCAATTTCACTCTCATGGAAATATGGATATTTGTAAGGCTTGATGTTTGGGGGAACACTTCCTGGAATCAAATGAATAGCATGATCATGACCACAAATAGGTGGGAGGTCTTTGGGAGTCTCAAATACCTTGGAATGATTGTCCAAAATGTTTTGAAGATCGGGTGATTTCTATGTGGAAACCTTTAGTGAACATAATTGTGCAATTACACCCTGTTGTTCTTCCTTTAGAAGCTTTGTTATTCTGTTAGAGCTAATTATCTCTCTTAGTTTCCCTTTCTTACCCCTTAATTCAACTTCCTTTCCTTCCCAAAAAAATTCAAGAAAAGTTCTTGAAAATTAAAATCTATCGTACCCAAAGTTTGTAGCCATTGGACTCCTAGTACAACATCTGCACCACCCATTGGAATGGAAAGCATTGGACTATTCAAAACATATTCTCCCATGGATAGCTTGATATTATGACACTTTCCTTAGAAATTTAATTTTCCTCCATTTGAAACCATTAATTGAGACTTTGTTGTTGCATATAGGAAGCAATTCAATTCCTTGGCTATCTTACAATGAATAAAATTATGGGTACTACTTGAATCAATAAAAAATATTACCATTTTCTTCTTTATATGCCCTTCTATCTTGACAATTTGACGAGTGTTAATTCCTATCAATGCATTAAAAGATATGGTCAGATTCGTTTCTTCTTTCTCTGGGATTGGTTCTTGGTGTATATCCTCTTATTTTCATGTTT
>APFE030079157.1:5115-24941 GCA_000404065.3 Pinus taeda | reverse complement strand
GACATAGGACACCCTTGTCTAAGTCCTCCTGAGCTGGAGAAGTTACTTGTGGGAGAGACATTGATCATAACAAAGAAATTTGTTGACGTTACACAACCCATAATCCAGTTGGTAGTCTCCAATCCCAAGCCAATTCGAAGGATTGATCGAAGAAAAGTCTAGTTTACTTTGTCAAAGGCCTTATTTAGGTCCATCTTATGGACTAAGGCATGTACCTTTTTTCACTTAATAGAGTGGAGGACTTCTTAAGCGATGCCAATAACATCATGAATCTGCTTATCAACCAAGAAACCAAATTGGTTAGGGGAAATTTTCTCAATAAGGATATGCTTGATCCTATTAGAGATGATTTTGAAATGATCTTATAAATCAAGTTACACATAGAGATGGGCCAGAAATCAAATAAAGTATTAGGTTTGGAGCTTTTTGGAATCAAAGCTATATATGTTGCATTAATAACTCTTGAAACTTTCCCCAATCTTCTAGATTCATCCACCATATTGCAAATATCAAGCCCCATCATTAAAAAAAAGGAAAGGAAGAGTTTGACAGTCCACCCATAGGGGCCAAGACTCTAGTCTTTAGTGAAATGCTTCAATACCTCTTTTATTTCATTAAGTGACACCATGCCACCTATCCTGGAAAACTCTTCAATACTGAAAAATCTTGGGAAATTACAAATGGTCCGAAGTTGAGAACTAATAATGGAAGATCATAGATCACTAAAGAGGGTGGAAAAGTGTGTGAAACCAACAACTTTGAGATCATGTTGGCTTGTGGCAATATTTCCACCCTCTAGTTCCAGCTCCCAAATAGAATTAATGTTCCTTCTGTGATTTGCATAATTATGAAAAAAAATAGTATTACCATCCCCCTTCTTGATCCAGGTAGCCCTACTTTTTATTCTCTAAGACTCTTCTTCCAGTTTTAGAATCTAAAGTTTCTTAGCTTCCATGGAACACATTCTCTGAGCTAATTTAGCTAGAAAACATGAATAAGAAAAGGACTAAGATATTCTTTCGTATTCAGCTTCAAGATTCATCTGTTCCTCCTTTTGTTCCTTTTTCCTTTTCTTTTCCTAATCCACCACCGCCCATTTAAGTTTCATAAGTTTATAGACAATGGATTCCATAGTAGAGAGGGCATACTTATCTAAAATATTTTGCCAAATACTCTTCACCAGCTCTCCAAAAGACTCAAATTCTAGATATGTATGATTGAACTTAAAGGGTTATTTGTGAATATGACTCTCAAAGTTCAATTCTAAGAGGATTGGAAGGTGGTCAAATAATTTATTTTGTGAGATCCAAGATCTGTATCTCCCCACCTTGTTCACCAGATGGTCAACTAGTAAGAACCTATCAAGACACTTTGCAATACCTTCCTCTCTAATCTTGCCATTTCTCCAAGTAGGAGCTAAAGGAAAAGGGGAAACATCATGAAGATTGTAATGTAGTATCATCTATGAAAAATAAGAGGCCATAATGTCTGAGCGAGCGTGGGAACCCCAAGACTCCCCAACATAGATATCAAAGTTTAAATTATCTGCAAAGGGGAGAGAGGGATCCGAGAGCACTCCACTAGATTGGAACTTGTCCCAAAAGTCTCACCTTTCTCTATAGGGGTCGTAGTAGTTAACTAACTTGATCAGGTGAGGGAATGCTCTTATGTATCCTTCTAGAATGATACCAACATAAGAGAAGAAGGCCTGAAAAGTTGCAACATTTGGGTTCCATAAGGAGAGAAGTTCTCCAGACATACCAACAAATTCCATGGAATAGGAAAACCAACTCAGACACAAGTATCATATGGTTTCTCTCGCCTTTCCTCTATAACCATTGTCTCTTGCAACAATATAATAAATGGTCTGCATTTTTCCACTAGCCTTTTGAGGGAAATTATTTTGGAGGATCCCCCCACACCCCTAATATTTAGGGATAAGATAATTGTTATGAAAGAGCTTGGAGGGATTCTCCATTGTAAGGGACCTGGAAACAATCTCTTTATATGTAGGAGGAGGTAGATTAAGGCCTCCCTAGATAGGCTCAAAAGGGACGCCATCCCTAGCCTAGATTTTTTTTTTTTAGTTACATTTCAAAAAGAGTTATTATCAATCAATGTATGGGTAATAAGAGATATCCCTAAGAAAGATGAGATGGGAGTCAATTAAGAATATCCTTGTAAGAAGGAGAAAAGGGCTGGCAATTTTCTAAAGGATTAATTGCATGTTGATCCAACTTAGTAACGGAGAAGGTCCCCGGTGAGAGAGCAGGATCAAAACAAGGTTCGAAGTCTGTGATGAGCCCCATAAATGGGTAACTATATGGGCTCATTCTGCCTATTATTTTCATTTAATCCACCATTCTCAATAGTTTTGTGTATGTTTTTTAATATATTTATGTCAAAAGAGTGAATGCGGATAATCACTTTGCCACATAGTCTAATGAGTGTTTATTGCAGATTTTTGGACATTTTTGGACAAGGACCGAGCATTTATGAGCATATGGCAGCCAAACTTGAGGAAACAGGGCTGAGGATTTATAGGAGGGGTGTCTCTTTCATTAATGACCCCTTCCTCGAGTTCTCCATCAGCAGCTCCAAGTACAAAGGCCCACAATGATGATCAAAAGGGGCAGCCGAGCAAGTTTAGTAGAGTTGTTGTTATCTTCAGTTTAGGCAATCGAGTTCCTTAAGTTTAGGAGGACTCTTGGGAGTCTCCACTTGTATAAATAAGAAGGCTTCAAGCCTCGGTAGGTTAGCCATTTTCATAGTTTATTTTCGCACTTTTGTGTAGCCTTGTACTCAGCTCATTTTCGAGCTCTTTTTGCAAACAGTTTTGTGATGTAACAACTATTTTTTATCAATGAAGATGAATCCAGTTTTGAACCAGCACTGATATTTTCTAGAGGGCTGAAGCTCTTAGGTTAGGGCCCAACCCAAGCTGCCCAACACCTCCTTTGTCTATTTATATGCTTTTTTCTTGCATTCGTAAGTTGATTTCTGGTGTTTAAGTTAAATCTTGCTTTGGTAAAATAAGTTGCTTTTGATGGTTAATTTAGTTGTTCTTGCTTCGATTTGCTTAAGTAGTTTGTTTTAGTAATAGAGAAAGACCAAAAAAGGCTACCATCAAGTCTTGACCTCCTTTCTCCCTCCTTGGGACCATGATTTGAGGTCAAGGCACTACTGCTGCCACCAAAAACACAGTCTTTGTGCTTCCAATGTAATTGCTAGTGTGATATTTCGAGTTGGGGAAGTTGACATTAGTTTGGATTCACATGTTTATATATTTTCTTGTTCATTTACCATTTCTTTCTCGCATAACTTTCTGTTCATAAAATTATGTTCAGCAGTTCACTGTTTTTAGGTCAGATTTTAGGTCAAAATAGGCAAACTCTATTTTTTTGGTTCTTGCTTGGGTCAGTTTTGAGAAGTAGGTGTGCAACTCACTTGTAGAACATTCCAGCTTATCATTCCTCCATAGCATAGCCAATACCACCCCACTTCTCCAAGATTTCTCCTCTCATTCGCCACATTTCACCAATCTGCCCTAATTTCTGCGTTTTTATACAAAGTTGCTTTCTTAACCTTTGAACAACTCCAACCATCTCCTTCTTTCTTGATCTTCATTGACAGAGTCCTAGACCCTTCAACACCTTCTTCCAGCCTTCATTCCCCTTTTCCCATCATTTTTCCACCTTCAAACCTCCAAAAACCACTTTTGGCCTCGTCCTGTAGATCCTCCTGTAGAACCTCCTGTAGATCCCCTGCAGCCTCCTGTAGAAGTTCATGCGAGTGATTTTTCAAAGCCTGATCACAATGGAAGTCTCCAGAAGGGTACTAGGGACTTCTTAGGACCTCTCCACACCTTCCTCTCCATCTGCAAAAGCCAACTCCATCTTCCTTTGCCACCAAAACCCTGTACAGTCACAAACAGTCAAATCACAAGCATAATAATTCTACATAAAAATACTCAAAAAGCACAAAAAGATGATTTCTTCTCATTTCTCTTTAGAAATAGCTTGAATAAATGAAATTTACCTTTTCAGTAGTCAATGGCATCCATTTTAGTAGTTTCCATCTCTTTTCTTACAAAGTTAGGGTTTGCTAGGGTTTGTGTTTCATTTCAGTTTTCCTTCTCTTTTTGCAAGTAGAATAACCCCAGTAGAGTTAGCTTTCTTCCATCACAGTAAAAGCTTCTTCTGAGAACTCATAGAAGTTTTCTTAAGCTCCTAGCAAACTTGTGCCAGCTGATCAAGTGACAGCCTGTAGTAAGAGCTAGTACTTGTGCATATAGCGTCATCGCTTCCAAGTTTTTATGAAATACCGGGTTGATAAAAGTAAAGAAGGAAGCCCCAGGAGTTGCAACATTACTGTTGCAATACTGGAGCTCACCATTATGTAGAATTTCAAGGTTTGAGAACATTTGATGAAGGAATATCTAGATAAGTTTTGAAAATCAAAGTCATAGGCTTACCCTCCCTTCTTAGAATAGGGTTATGGCAAGGCCCGAAAGTATAATTTAAAAATTTGTTATTAATGGCTTGGTTGTCAAATTTTAATTCCAAAACATTGTTAGGAATAAGTAGAGAAAAAGACGAGTCATTAATGTTGTGTTTAAGTCGTGTTATAGATTTATGTTTTATATGGTCCAGTAATAAAGAGTCCTCATATGACAATGACTGAATAAGAGAACAAGTAGATAAAGAAGACTACCTAACCTCCACTTCACTTCCAAAAGAGTGCACAGTAGTACGAATAATGTCATGTCCACTAGTGGTTGCCAGCGCTAGTGTATTTCGACATTCCTCCACATCTTTATCGTCTTCCTTTTCTGCAGAGACCATAGAGAAGGGAACACCTCCTAGAATCGATTAGGGGTCTTCATCCAAAATGGTCTGAACATTAATGGGTTCATTCCTCACAACCTGGAGTGAGGGATGAACTCCTGTCATCTTTTGTCTGCTTCTTTCACAATCTTTGGACTAGTAGAGACCGACTCCCAAACCCTCGAGGTCTCCAATAGATGTGTGGAAATAATATGTGACACTGAAGGAGAAATGGAATTAAATGAACCTTGTTAGAGTTCTTGTGGGCTATAACCCCAAAGAGAGGGAAAATTACAGGAGCCTGCTAAATGACCCACAACCCAACAATTTAGGCATCTAAAAGGATTTTTCCAAAAATATAAAGGTTGCAGGATAACCTTCTCGCCCCATTGAATTTTTAAGGTCCCAGGAATTCCCTCTGAGATGTCCATTTCCACCAAGACCCGAGCCATTCTCTTATTAGCCACAAACAGGGAAGATTCCTCTAGGAATAAAAATCTACCAAGGAAGTTAGCGATGTTGATAAATACCTCCTTTGACCATAATTCCAAAGGAAAACCTAGCAACATCACCCATAGGTTCCTGTGATTTTTCTAGTCAGTTCTTGGGCAGAAAGATGGATATCAACATTGTAGCCACATGGCACCCCTACCAATAACCCACGGCTTATTTAGGATCAATTCCATATCAAATTCGGTTAGGAAATGAAAATGTATCCATTTGTTCACCATAATATTAACCACACGAGTATATCCCATCAAGGGGTTTCCAAGCCTCCTTTACCCAATAGAGAATCTGGGAGTGGTTCAAGGTGATATAACTAAATTTACCAACAAGAGCTCACCTAGACAAAGATTCCACTATGTCCATGTTCACATCTAACCCTAGGGTTAATTCCTTCATTTTTGTTAGAGCCTTGTAGGTTTTCTAGGCTCACTTCTTCTTTTCCCTCTCCCCATAACCCTTCTGAGAATCCCAAATCTTCTTGCTCCTTTTTCCATCAATAGTGCTTGTGATGATTGCACCACCCTGACATCTTGGTTAGAGGACCTATGAATATCCTCTGGCTTCAGTCGGACATTGTCGGATTCCTGTGTATACTGACCCTTTTTGACTTTTTGTGGTGTAGAACCAGAAATAATTATCACGTCATTTTGTAACCAACGAAAAAAGAGGATGTCTAGGCACATGGTTCGAGAGCTCGTAGTAACCTGACATAGTTGTCACAATAAAACCCTTAGAGAAATTTAGTTGAAAAGTAGGAGCTCAACTTGAAAAAGTAAGACCAAAAGTATGAGAACAACGAATTATAGGTGGCCACATATACCTTCAGTTCATAGGATAGGGACCTGAGAACTTGGTCGTAAGAATACACCGCCAGTACTAGGCTAAGGAGTATGTCGTTGCTGAAACCCTTGACTATAAACTT
This sequence comes from Pinus taeda, assembly GCA_000404065.3. Taxonomy (NCBI): domain Eukaryota; kingdom Viridiplantae; phylum Streptophyta; class Pinopsida; order Pinales; family Pinaceae; genus Pinus; species Pinus taeda. Next base: position 18,686 of record APFE030079157.1, on the reverse strand, counting down.
TCTCCATTGTCGCCAAACCCTTGTTATTCAAATAGGGCAATGTATTTTTAAAAAGCTAAAGGTTACAACCCCATATATCTCTTAGGAAGTCATTCAATAACAAATGCATGGCTTCTAATTTTTGTGTATAAAACAATTCTAAATGTTTTGTAGCAATCTCTCTTTCTTTTTTTTCTTCTTATTTTCTTTTTAAGAAAGCTTATGTGCTTTTCTATTCATTTAGAGAACAACAGTTGCATACAAATTATGTACAATAGAAGACAAACTTCACTAAAGGGACTGCACAAGTAGTACACCAATCCTATCCAAAACATCAAACCAACTACTGATAAAGATAAATAGTATTTTCTGGAATAAGCTTATAGCACTGAACATTACAAAAAAAAACTCAGGAGTCTTTAAGATTTAATATGCAGTAGTAAACTACATACTAAATCCAACAAAAACAAAAGTTTTTTCTTTTATCCATAATGTCCACAACATGCTAATAGATCACAATCCAATAAAATAGTTGCAAAAATTGTTTCAAACATGTATTTCTAAATGAAAGTAAAGTTGTAGTCTCTGTCCTGTCAATGGATTACCGAAAACATGAGATAAGAGGAAGACTCCCCCTTCCTATCAAATTGGTGCCCTACCATTCTTAAAAAAAATAAAGCCATTTTTCCAATGAAAGTACCCTTTTCAATAAGGAATTTGTCTCATATTTGCATTCCCTATGAATAAGCTAAAAAGATGGATATTTTTTTCTTTCTTTATATCTATAATCCTATCTTTCTAAAAAGACAAACTTAACACCTATAAATTTGAAGAGATTGACAACCAATCAATTATACATTTTGAATCACCACAAACTTGTAAATAAGGAAAGCTTTTGTAAGTTGCAAAAATAAAAGTGCCCAACCAATAATGATTTATGCCTTAGTGTTTATTCTCAGTCATATATTTAACTAAATGTAGAATGAATGAATTCTTGAGAGTTTGATAAATGCACCCCCACCATATAATCCTGCTTGAGATGCACCATAAAGAACCAAATAGAGCAAAAAAAAGATATGATAGGATAAATTATATTTTTGACATACTTGGTTTTAGGTAATCTAAAAAATTCCTTAAAGAAGCCTACAATCTGGTGAAATAGTTGTTCACGTTTGTACGATAGATATCAAAAAAATCTTTTGTTTCTTGCTTTCCAGATACCTCAAGCTATCAAGATTGGCAAGGTTTTATATTTGTCCATCTTTAAATCCCACCAATGAATGCAAGATTCAAAATAATATGAAGATCCAAATTCCTATAGACTTTGAACATTTAAGGCATATTTCTAGATAACCTTAGCAAAGGTGCAATGTATGAAGAGATGGTCCACAAATTATGGCTCAACATTACAAAGATACCAGACATTCGAGCCAATGAAGTCCCTTCTTTGTAGATTATCCCACATGAGAATACAATTACCTAGAGTGAGCCAACAAAAGCATCTAAGTTTTTGTGGCAAGAACCATTTCCATAATTTCCTATGCCATCAAATATCTCTATGATCTAGCGAGGAAAAGGAAATTGATTCATAAGCCAATCTTGTAGTAACCTAGCCTAAAGAGGTATTCCAACTCTAGACTATGGAGTCCTCTTCTTCATTTAGGAGGATTCTATTAGAATATAGGCCCTTTGCAAAGAGGTCCCATTTAGTTGCCAAGTTCCCTTGTATACCCAAATCATCTATTTTTTCTAACATCTAGAGGGGGTTGTATGAGTGATATCTCTTAATACGGCTCAACTTGCACAAACCCTATGCGTTTAAGAGGGAAATCATCTCTAGAGAAAGTTTATAAAATTCAACAACTCTTATGAAGGGATCCTTTCCAAGGATAATCTGACTATCCTTACCCACCTCCTAGGCAAGCCAAGGGAAGGATTCCATAAGGCTCGTCTAGGTGATAAAGCCAAAATCATATACATGCCTGACATAGGATCTTTGTTATCAATTACATACCTATCTTTAATATATATTTTCCTTGATAATGAGATTCCAGAGACCAGAACCAGTCAATTCTCTCCAAAGACCCTTCATACAGAGAACTAAACCAAACAAGTGCAGATTTTTTAAGCCCCAACCCCCAAGGCACTTTGGTCATGATAAAATTTCCCATCAAGCCAAATTAATACTTTCCTTTTCCTTTTTTCCTATCCAGAGGAAATTAAACATTCTTTGTATAATTTATCTTAGAATAGAGTTAGGGATCTTTGAGAGCGTTAGCCAATACACCGAAATACTCTCCAACACGGCCTTGACCAAAGTCATTCTACCTCCCAGTGATAATCACCTATGACACTAGTTACTTATTATGCTTTCTACCTTTTTAATTAACTAGGACCAATATTCCAAGTGGTAATAGTTTGGTTACAAGTAATATCCTAGATATATGAATCCTTTCTCTAATTCTTCCACTTTATACGGAAAAATAGATTTAATAGAGGCTAAGGTCTCTTCCCGAGTCCTATTTTGTAGGAAAGTAGATTTTTGGTTGCTGACCTTCATGTTAGATGCTTGGTAGAAAATATAAAAGATTTTGGAAAAGGTCTTTCATTCAACAACACTACCATCCCCAAAAAACAAAATGTCATCCATAAAAAGAAGATGTGTAATATACAAAGTCTTAGACACCTTAACCCCTTTTAAATAAACATATCTTTTGGCTTTAATGATCACTCTACTAAAGGCTTCAATGACAAGAAGGAATAACAAAGGAGAAAGTGGGCATCCTTGTCTCAAGCCTCTAGTATTGCTGAAGAATCTAGAGGGAGATCCATTCACTAACATAGAAAAAACTTCTTATTACACACATCTTATTATCTAGTTTGTGACCTTCGAGTCTAAACCAATTTGGAGGAGTACTAACCTATGGAATTCCCAATTAACTCTATTGTATGCTTTTACCGAGTCAATTTTTAAGACCATGGCTTCAAGCTTTTTAACCTTAATAGAATGAAGAGACTCTTGGGCCACTCCAATGGCATCATGAATTTGACGACTAGAGAGAAAACCAAACTATTAAAGTGAGATCATTTATGTGACATTACTTTTTAATATGTTTGAGATGATCTTAGTAATTAATTTATAAATCAAGTTGCATAGAGAAATTGGTTTGAAGTCATTAAAGGTCTCTCGTTTGGAACATTTGGGAATCAAAGCATTAAAAGTGGCATTTATGGCCCCATAAACCAACCCAGTTGTTTTGGCCTCCTCCACTACTTGAAATATTTCTTCTCCAATCAAGTCAAAAAAGTGAGGTAAAGCTCAACAATCCACCCATCAGGTCCTAGGATTTTATCCTCTGCAAAGTATTTTAAGACAAATTGAATTCTCACAAAGTTACAGGGGCACCAACCATGGTCGAGTCCTCATTCGAGAAAAAATGAGGAAAGTTTTGAATAACTTGAAATTGGGTTTCAATCAAATTATTACCAGGGTTTTGAAAAGGCTAGAAAAGTGATCCTTTATAGTATTCTCCAAATACTGTTGTTGGTTACAAGCAACTCCATATGTTGCCTTAATATCCCAAATAGAATTCAATATTCTCCTAAAATTTACAAATTTATGGCATAATTGTGTTTCCATATCCTTCCTTTACGCAAACATCTCTACTTTTCAATCTCCATTTCTCCTCTTCAACTTCAAGTAACTGGGCCTTTCTCTCTTCTAGGTTACAAAGGTACAATTTCACTTCATTAGGAAATTTTGAAGAGATATAGGAATAAAAGCAGTGTTATACTCTTGTTCATTAAAACCTAAATCCCTCTCCCTCTCTTGTTGTTTATTCTTTCCATTCCTCCAAGTAGGGGCCATGGGAATTGGACAACCGCCAACAAGATTTGATTTTTGAATTAACTGAGAGAAGATTGTAGTTAAGGGGTCAATCTGAGCATTTACGCGTCATATTTCACTAGTAGATGTAGTGAAATTCTCCCCAACAAATATGGGAGAATGTTCCATTAGAAATCCACTATCTTGTAGCTATTTCCAAAACACCTATATATCCACTTATGACCCATAAAAATTAACAAGCAATATAGCACTATCCAAACCTCTTAACCAAACTTCCAAATTTATTCTCTAGCCTTCGAAAGAAAGGGTCTAAGTGTGTTATGCTCTTGACCTATGAGAAGATACCAAAATACCAAATATACGAAGAAATACAACCCAAAACATAGAACAAAATGAGAAAAACAACAAGTATTTTATTATTCAGAGATGAAAGTAATGTTCACTTGCCTCTTCGAGGGGGCAACCTCCAGCAGAGCAGAGCTCGATTACAAAATAATACACCATGCTCCTCAATGGGGAGTCTCTATCCTTTATATAGGATTCATACATGAAATACCATGGGTCAGTACCATGGTTCTATCGATACCATCTATCTAATACCATGGCCCGTTTGCAACTAACTATGGTCCCTTTCTTAAATGCAGGTCAACCACTTACAATTATTAATACGGGCTTTATCGACTCTTTAACTAACTATAATTATGACTCGACCTTATTACATAAATAAAGGGGTTAGGGTTGGACCCTAACATGCCCTCCCCCATAAAAAACAACTTTGTCCTCAAGGTTGAAGCTGTGGAAACTGTTGAAGGATAGTGGCTAGTTCCCAGGTCGCATCTTCTGGAGAGGTGTCTTTCCACTTGACGAGGACTTCCTTGATCGTGCGACCGCGCAGATGTCATTCTCGCATGTTGAGGACTTGTTCAGGTTGGATCTAGAGTGAACCTTCTTCATCCAAAGACTGGTTTGAATTATGTAATTGTTGCCCACCACTTTCTTGAGACATGATACATGGAAGACGGGATGGATTTTTGAAGTTGGTGGGAAGGTTAGCTTGTAGGCTACTGCTCCAATGCACTGAAGTATTTGATAAGGTTCGTAGAATTTTGGAGCTAATTTTTGACAACCCTTGTCTTTGAGTGATGTTTGCTTGTATGGTTGCAGCCTCAAGAATACCTAATCCCCTTCTTGAAATGTGCGCTCTGAACAATGTTGGTCTACCTGTTGCTTCATGTGATTCTGAGCTTGATGGAGATTATCTTTGAGATGGGCTAGCATGGTTGCACGATTCTGTAGGAGTTGATCCACTACTTGCACCTTAGAGCATCTAGGGATATAAGAAGTAGGTGAAGGTGGGAGATAACCATACACTACTTCATATGGAGTCATCTTGGTGGTTGCATGATAGTTAGTATTATACTACCATTCAGCTAGAGGTAACCACTGTACCCATTGATGTTGCTTTTATGAAGTGAAGCACCTTAGGTAGGTCTCCAAACAATTGTTGACTGCTTCAGTTTGACCGTCAGTTTGGGGATGATAGGAAGTACTTAATTGGAGTTGGGTGCCTTGTAGCTTGAAAAGTTCTTTCCAAAATTTACTGGTGAAGATCGGGTCACGATCAGACACAATGGAAGTGGGAATGCCATGCAGTTTGAAGATCTGGTCCATGAAAGCTTGAGCCACCATAGTGGGGGTAAATGGGTGGGGTAGGGTGCAAAAATGAGCATATTTAGAAAGTCTGTCCACAACCACCATGATGACTGACTTGTTGCCTAACTTCGGAAGACCAATAATGAAATCCATAGAAACATCCATCTAGATTGAGGCAGGGATGGGCAATGGTTGTAAGGTGTCTGGGGACTTGATTGTTTCTCCTTTGTGGCATTGACACACATCACATTCATCTACAAAAGTAAGAATGCCAGTTTTCATGGATTTCTAAAAGAAAGAACGACAAGTGCAAGCATAAGCCTTCTGAAAGCCTGCATGGCTTGCAGTGGGAGATGAGTGCAACTCTGCCAAAATGCGCGTTTTTAGGGTGGATGTCAGTGATATCACTACTATATCCTTGTAACGAAGAATCTCATCCTTCCAAGAGTAGCCCACTATGGAATTAAGATCTGCTCTCAAGTTATTAATGAGTTGGGAGAGAGAGGGATGTGAAAACCATTCCTTGCAGGCTTCTTCAATCCAATTTGGTACGGGAAGAGAGATTGATAACAGGGGGCTTTCATCCTCAAATTGTTGTGATAAAGCATCCACTACTACATTTTCATGCCCTTTCTTGTAAATTATCTCATAATCATATCCCAGCATTTTGGCTAGCCATTTATTTTGATGGGGCGAGGATAGAGGTTCCTCCAAAAAATATTTGAGCCTTTGATGGTCTGTGCGGATTTGGAAACGCCACCCCAATAAGTATGGTTGGCAAGTATCTACTGCATGTAAGATGGCCTCATCTCCTTCTCATAGGTAGATTGTCCCAGATGTTTCCCACTTAGTTGTTGGTTGGTGAAAGCCAAGGGTCGACCTTCCTACATTAAGACAACACCAATACTAGTACTTGAAGGATCACATTCAATCACAAAAGATTTGGTGAAGTCAGGTAGTGCCAATATGGGAGTGGAACACATGGCCTGTTTGAGAGCCATAAACACCTGTTGTGCTTCATCAGTCCAGAGGAATGAATTTTTCTTGAGAAGGTTGGTGAGGGGTCTAGCTTGTTTTGCGATAGTAGCCTGTGAGACCTAAGAATCCCCTCAAACTCTTTAAGGTTTTTGGTTGGGGCCAATCCTGCATTGCCTGTATCTTTTTGGGATCCACCCGGACACCTTCACGACCCACAATGTGGCCCAAATACTCGACTTCTTCCATGCCAAAAGAGGACTTGGACAATTTGACAAATAATTTATGCTTCTGGAGCAGTTGCAAGAGCAGGGCTACATGCTGAAGATGTTTTTCCTAGGTGAGGCTGTAGATGAGAATGTCATCAAAGAAAATGAGGACAAATTTTATGAGATATGGTTTGAGCAGGTGATTCATGAGGCTTTGAAAAGTGGATGGGGCATTACAGAGACCAAATGGCATGACCAAGAATTCATAATGGCCTTCATGAATTCGAAAAGCAGTCTTGGGAATGTCTACTTCTTTCATGTGTATTTGGTGATAGCCCGAGTGAAGATCTAGCTTAGTAAAGAATTGATCACCATGCAGTTCATCCAGCGAATCATCAACAACCGGGATAGGGAATTTATCTTTGACCATGAGCTTGTTGAGGGCCCTCAAGTCTAGACACATGCACCATTCCCATCTTTCTTGAGCACCATGACCATTGGTGATGAATAAGGACTGATGTTAGGACGAATGACACTGGCTTCCAGCAGTTCCTTGATGATTTTTTCAATTTCATTCTTTTGGGAGAAAGGATATCTATATGGGTGCACATTCGATGATTGTGCCCCTCGGACCAAAGTGATGCTATGATCATGTTCCCCTCTAGAGGGTGGAAGCTCTTTAGGTTTGTCAAAGATTTGCTGGTGGCGGTTTAAGACCTGTTGCATCTCAGGATGAATATGAAGAGTAGTGAGCTCGATGGCCTGGATGGCATTAAATTGGGCGATAACTCCATGATGGCCCTTTTTCAACAACTTTTCCATTTAATGCGAGCTGACGATAGAAGGAGCACTTGCCTAGAGGCCACGAAGGGTATGCATGTGGTCATTCTGCTTAAAACTCATATATAACTCCTGGAAAGCTATTGTGATTGGGCCTAGTGTGCGAAGCCATTCAGCACCCAAGACAATGTCACAACCACCCATGTTGATTGCAAACATGTGGGTCTTTAGGTGGTAGTCTCCCATCTGAAGTTTGATATTTTCGCAGCGGCCTTCACATTTCATTGTTCCCCATCAGCAATTTGGACCTGGAAATTAGAGAATGCCCTAACAAAACAATGAACAACTTCGACGACTCTTTGATGGATAAAGTTATGAGTGTTGCCACTATCAATCAATACTACTATAGGGTGATGTTTAATAAAACCTCTGATTTTGAGAGTTTTGGGCTGCATAAATGCCTGCCAAAGCATGTAGCGAGATAACTGGTTCTTTTGGCGTATATGGGAGCTCATTGTCTTGCTGGGTGTCCTCAACTTCCTCCTCTGGTCCCTCAAGGGGCGGGGCTTCCTTAGATGAGTTGTGATTAGTAACATCAATTTGAAAGAATTTGGGTTCCTTGCATTTATGCCCCGGGGAGTATTTGTCATCACAGTAGTAGCACAATCCTTGTTTTCTTCTTTCAACCATTTTTGTTGGGGACACCTTTTGAACCTTAAGTGTTTCGGTATTGCCCTAAGCCTGGGTGGGGCATCCCTTGGCTATGAAATTTGGACGAGGCGACTGGGCAGCTAAAGCACATTCCACTTCGATAGCCTTTGTGCAAGCGTCCATCCATGTAAGTGGCTGGTGCATTCAGACATGGGCTTGGATGGCTTCTTTGAGACCACTTATAAAACATTCCAAGTAAAATTCATCTCCCAGACCTTCTGTCCGAATGGCCAATGTCTCAAAGGCTGTAATGTATTCTTTTACTGTGACTGTCTGTTGGAGCTTAGTAAGATAACCCAAAAAATTAGATTCGCGGTCAAAGAGGTCACAAATGGATTTTGAGAACACCTGGCAAGTAATTTTTCCAAGAGCATTTCTGATGCCACTGTCACCATTGCCATCTCTCTTGGTCCAAGTAAAGGGCTCCCACACCTAGTTTAGTTTCATCATCTAGGACATCATTCAGAATGAAATATTGGTCCATTTCTGCTACCATACTGTGGGATTAGAGCCATCAAATTTATACATGTCCAGCTTGGGTGGTCGAGGGTGGGAATGTTGGTGATTTCCATGGAAGTGAATATGATGGCTAGATTCTCCTTCAAGTTCTTCATTAATATCATGTGCCTCCGAATGCAACCCCGAAGTGCTCCTTTTGAATGTGTCCATGAATTGCCGAATCTGGTCCTCTAGGTTCTTGAAAGAAGCCAACTGTTTTACAAGGCTCTCGATCTTCTCATTGGCCATGGCCTGAGCTTTGGTTTCTACCATACACAAATCCTGGTCACTTTTCGTCACTTTGAAAAAATTTGGGACCGCCCAAAAATTAAAGCTAACAAGTGAATGGTACCACGACGATTAGCTCGTCGTCCCTTATGGGCTAAGTCTCTTATAAGTGTCCCGAGAAGGCCTCCACCTCTTTTTTTTATACTCTGAATGAAGTTTTGCTCCCCACTTATCAATACTGCAGTGGCCAATTTCTAGAAAACTTAATCCTGCCCAATGTCATGCGAGAATCACCCCAGGGTATAGGAGCCACAAGCCTCACTGCACAAATGGTCAGATCTTCCTGTGAAACCCCCAATTGCTGAATGTGAGTTGGACTGCGGCGGCGAAAAAACCCCAACTGCTAGATCTGAATGGTATTGTGGTGGTAGAACCTCAACTGGTGGATCTGCTTGTTGCAGCGGCGACAAAACCCCAAATGCTAGATCTGATTTGGCAAAGAAGATAATGGGTGATCTTCAGAAAGTCGAGGGAACTATGGTCTCAAGGAGTGTCAGGTGCTACAGATCACAATATACATAAGGGCCCAACAATAATACTCGACCCAATCTTTCAGGGTACTAACTAAAGAGGATCAACCGTACCCTTAGCCGTACTACCCGACTACCCTATCATACACGCGAGTAATCTCCTCGAGTGTTGTTCCCGGTGTACTGTAGTAGTAAGACGACTGATGATTTATCTAAGGCGAGGTTTCAAGTGAGCCTAAGGGGCTTTCGATATACCCAGAGGGTACATGTAAGACAGTCTGTGCATGGTTCTGTCTAATGTGCTACTACTCGAAGGGGTACCTACAGGGGTTACAAGGGAGTCCCACAAGCGTGACCACCTCTTGTATTTCCTGCATGCATGCCTCCCCAAATCCACAGGTTTATGCGTTCAACGATAGATCTCATGGTTTAAAGACACTGGAACACGTCTCTAGCCTAACAAAATTTCTGCCAAAAAAGGAGATACCATTGGCCCTGGAAAGCGCTCTGATACCACTTGTTATGCTCTTGACCTGCGAGAAGATGTCAGAATACCAAATATACGAAGAAATACAACCCAGAACACAGAACAAAATGAGAAAAACAACAAGTATTTTATTACTCAGAGATGAAAGCAATGTTCACTTGCCTCTTCGAGGGGGCAACCTCCAGCAGAGCAGAGCTCGATTACAAAATAAGACACGATGCTCCTTAATGGGGAGTCTTTATCATTTATATAGGATTCATACATGCAATACCATGGGTCAGTACCATGGTTCTCTCAATACCATCTTTCTAATACCATGGCCCATTTGCAACTAACTGTGGTCCCTTTCTTAATGCAGGTCAACCACTTACAATTATTAATACGGGCTTTATTGACTCCTTAACTAACTATAACTGTGACTCGACCCTATTACATAAATAAAGGGGTTAGGGTTGGACCCTAACAAAGTGCAACATCTCTTGGATTTCAAATAACAAATAAACCCCCAGAACGCCCCACTGCATCCGTAGTACAAACATACCACCCAAGACAAATCTTGAGAAACTCCTCTCAAGTTTTGTCTCTTGACACCATAGTTTCCGCTATTAAAATTACAGAAGGTCTATGTAGACCAACAAGTCTCCTGAGGGTAAGTTTTTTTGGAGGTCCCCAAACTCCCTCGATACTAAGAGACATTAGTGTCACGAGGAACCATATCGGGAGGGCTTCTTCGCTTTAAGTGCCCTATGTTTATCAGAAAAGTTTGTGACCTCCTTCAAAATTTGTCCTTGGATAACTCCTTCATGGGCCAACTCTTTCTTGTTTTGTTTTTTCTTTCTAATAGTCACATTATTAAAGGAACTTTTCACATCCATGGACTCTAGAGCCAAAGAGTGAAAAAACAAATAGAGGGGATAGATTTAAAGAGTCCTTATAGGAAGGGTCAAGAGGGAAAGAGCCAAGTGCAGAAGGGTCCCCCATGTTTGGGCTTGTAAAAGATTGAGGAGTTAGGGAAGAAGAAGAACAATCAAAAGGAGGGGGAAATAAGAAAACCTTCCCAAGGAATGAAAGGTTTCAGGACGATTTGTGAGACCTCAAGTAAATAAAGAGGTTTGTGGGGAGCCAGAAGATCTTAAAATGAGATTATGATTTTTTTTTGCACTCATAGGATGACATAAATTACCAGGAATAAAAGATTTTTTGCTCAAAGGGGGAAGTTTTCATTATACAAACATTTTAGAGCTTGGGATTTATACACAAGGTTATTAATATAATTTTGTTTTGTAACAACTGAATGGGAAGAGTTGCATTCGTTTTTATCCAGTGAAAAATGCCTTCTGAAGAAGGACCCTGAATTAACTTCTTAAGAAAGCTTTCGAGAGGGAAAATTCTTTCCTAGGAGATGTAGGAGCATAATCGACCCCAACTTTCAACCCAAGAATTTACATCACGTGCTCTGCCTACTGCTCTTTTGAACATGATTACAGGATAGTAAGGGGCTCCAGTGATCCATGCCCAATGAGAAAACACGATCCATCACAAGGGGAAACACAAGAAGTAGTAAGCACACCCCAATGTGAAGTAAGCAAAATCTACTCTATGTTAGCAACCCCAACTGAATCTGACAAAAGAGGGAGATCTCCTACTACAAATCCATTGCAAGGAGGCTTAGCTGAAGTGTTCAGAGGCCACCATGTTGATGGGGAAAGTGAGGAAACCACCTGATTCCCCAAATCAATTGTGGAATCAATGACTTGGCCTTCTCCAAAAACCATGTAACTCTTTGACACCTTAGAAACCATGTCATCAATTTGCTCCCTACAGGCTCCCAAAACATCCTCCACATATATTTGTACATCTGCCAATGAGAGTAGGGGCTACCTGTCTTGAAAGACCTAGTGGTCTAGGAAACTCCTTGAAAGGACCTCCCCACTCTAAGGACAATCAAAACTCCGTGCCCCAAGCTTGATTTTATAGAGCCTAACACATCAGGATCTGTCACATTATCTTCAAAACCCATAAGAGGAAGTTGACTATAACCTGGGTCAAGAACAAGCTTGTTTTTGAAACCCTACCTAGATTAACTGAACAATACGCTTTTAAATGGCTTGATTGATGGCATCACAAACATCTGAACAAGACTTTCCAGAAATCCAATGGTTGACAAAAATAATTTTCCCTTGAAAAATCTTTAACTTCATTGGAAGTCCGAGGGATACACAAACTTGTTGATGTTGTTGGCCACTTTTAAACAATCTGACGGGCCGAGATATCCATAGGATACATGCCATCTATGGATTCAAAGATAGCCACGACTAATCACTCATGCCTTATTATGGATTAGATATAGGTCTATTTCATCTTGGAAATCAAAGTGTATCGAGTTGTTCATGAGTAGACTAACACTTAGTGTATAGCCAATCAATGGCTTCCAATTCTGAGACACCTAGTTCAAAATTGGTTCCTTGGTGGCCACAATGTAATAGAATTTTCCCACCACTGCCCTTGTCGCTAAGCTATGGACTCTACTCATGTCGATGTCACTCCCAAGAGTAAGGCTAGGCTTATTTGCTCAAGTTCTCAAGACTTTGGGGGGTATTTTCATCCTCATCGCTACCCCCCAAGAATTACCTTTGTGTCAAAGAGGCAAACCCTTCCTACACTATTTAGAACTCCCAACCTCTTGCTCTTGATCCACCAGATCACTGTTTAGGGGATTGTCCGAAATCCTCGACTCCATATGCTTTGTTTCACTAGGGTTTTTTGACATCACATGCATGAAGGGCGATGCTAGGGTCTTTCACCTGCCTAAGAAAAACCATGGAATTCAGAGTGGATGCCACCTCCTATCCTTTAGTTTTAGTCGCTAGTGACTTGAGTGTCTTACTCATCACATCCTTTAAGGAAACAATCAGTAGCATCGAACCTGCTTGCGAACAAAGCTTCTCTAAGTCCAACTCTTTGGCCATCACACCTTTCACTATCTTACCCATTTTTAGGGGAAAACCGATCATTCTGAGTCTTGAGACTGGTTCTCTAGGGGACCACTGGCCTTTTCCCTAGAGGACAACTTTGCAGTTCGATCTGACCACTATGTTGTCCCACTCTCCTTTGCCTTTCACACAAAAAGCCCAATAACTACCCATGTTTTCAAAGAACCCTTCAATCTAACCCTGGGAACCAAAACCTTAACCCTAGCCGAACCCACTTTACATACAACGACTCCTAGTTTATTTATCTCCTGAAATCGAAACTCTAACCCTTATAAAAACAATCAAATAAATTTGCAACTCCTTTCCATGTATGCATCTTTAAGCTTTAGTTGCTCATAACCTCTATTTTTGAGTCATATGGTTAGGGTTTTGTTGTTACAAATTGCTTTGGAAAATGTCTGAAATGGTTCTTCTGCTGCCTCATTTTTTCACTCCCTTTTGCTTAGGAAAGGTCACATATTAGTTTTCTTAGCATATGCGAATAACTTTTTCACTAGTAACCTACTTCACAATCCTTAATATTCTTTTTTTTTTTTTCGTGGCTTAAGGTGCTATTTCGAGAGGCCTATATGATTGATATATTTACTTCACCCCTTGTATTGGACCTATCGTTGTCTCCAATGTAATATTCCCTTATTGGCATGAAAATTTCATTTAGAAATTATTTTTACAATTGAATTA
>APFE030079147.1:0-10337 GCA_000404065.3 Pinus taeda | reverse complement strand
TCCCATTCCCACCTTCCAGAACCCGCAAAGGGATCCAATCCATCAAACGATTTGCTAGTGAAAGCCCCCTCACTCCCTCCAAGAGCTTCAACAGCTGGAGCTGACGGGGAAAGTTCTATATTAGAACTTCTCTCTTCAACTTTAGCTACTTTTAGATCTGATTCACCCAAAATAACCTGCCTTAAGGCCAGATCTACCCGTATCTTGCGTGTATGCGCCAATGAACGAGCTCTTACTTCCTACAGCGACATACCCCAGGTCACTATTTCACCACTTGTTACACCCAAGAGCTCCTTGCACACGCTGTTCAGACTACGACAAGGCTCCAATTCCATGGATTCCACCTTCAACGAGCATTGCCGACCAAAACCGCTTACTAGGGTTGCTTCCACCGTCGAGACGTCCAAACAGCTACTCACACCTATAATTACTTTATAGCTATTCACCAGCGACCTGCCTAATATTAATTTGATATTCTCGTAGCCGATGGATCTTAGCAGGACCGACATCAACAAAGAGAATGTCACCGTACTACAATCAACACTTAAGCTAATGCGAACCAGTACGATTTTCATATTCATAGTAGACTGATGGGGGAAGAGGAAAATCCAGAGAGATCTTCAATATATAAACACAACACCACTCATGATGCTTACATAACAATATGGCTCGCTGCCATATCATTATATATGTTACGTGGTTCCCGGAATGAAGGAGAGCCGAGCCGCCCTTCAAACAACATGCCTAACCTTTCATATTACTTATGAGCATGTCACCATACATGTAGAAAGGCCTAGCATATTTGAAGCTCGGTGTAACTTATTTGAACCGATAGATCCTCACCTGCTGTTAGTACTGGTAATGGAGAAGCTACTCGTCCAGCTACTGCGAGATAGGCCGATGCTAGATTAGGAACTTTAAGTACTGGTTTTAATCTTTCCGTATTAGTAAACCGCTCAGAAATTGATATGGTAATGCTATTGAAATGTCATTGAGGGGAATGTCATTTAGGGGGGGTCTAGTATTCAATGTTGCTCCCCCTCCTCATATTCTCTGCTAAATAGAAGATTTGGGGGGGTATTAGTTCACCTCTTTTTCGGGGTATTAGTTACCGGCAAAAGCTTGCTATAAGGTTAGGAAGGATTGGTTGTACGGGCAAGGCCTAAGAAAGGGTTACATGTGGTGATTAGGTCTTGAAGCTTTGGGTTTGACTCAGCGCTATTCAATGATATTAGCAGTATCATTACTGCCTTTGGTTCGAAGTTATAGATGGAAGGAAGGTGTAGCTGTACATCCTACTGATCCTGTGAAGGAGTGTTATTCTTATCCTACCAGTGAGGGGACTTACTACTGAGTTGACTTCAGACCCTGTAGTGCGAACCTCCCGCTTTGTGTGCATCGAACCAACAGGCTATTGAGTGAATTAGTTCTTGCAGGCTATTGAGTGAGTTAGTGCTTGCGTGATTGAACAACCAAACAATTATTCCAGGACTGCTCGTTGATTCAAACAAGGTTCCTAAAAATTAATAAAAATGCTTTTGTAAATATCAAATTTGACTAGGGTACATGCATCAAACCCATTTATATGGAATTTCTTTTGTATAAAAATTAATATTTTATTAAATTTAATTTACTTTGCATGTTTGAATTTGTCCATCATATTGAAAATATCAATAAAATTCTAAATTATTAAATAAATATTTTAAATGTCAAATAATAAAATAAGAAGTTGAGGTGAAATTTTGATTTGTGTTATTTAAACTGTTTTGACTTTGTATATGGAGTCAACACCTTGAAAAACCCTTATGGCACTTCCATTGTATACTGGTTACCCACCACACGATTGTGATTTCAATAAATTCCTGGAGGATTTTAGAGAATTTAGAGCAGAAAAACCCATAGATTTTTTTTCAAAGAGTCTCACCAAAAAAAACTCCAATAAATTAAATGTAAAATATCAAATATTGTATAACGGTAACTATGCATTTATTATTATTAACTGTATATATGGATTCAACACATTGAAAAACCCTAGCGCACTTCCATTGTATAGGGGTTACCCATCAAACTTGTGATTCCAATAAATTCCTAACAGATTTTAGAGAATTTAGAGTGGAAGAACCCACCAAAGAAACTTTCAAAAAGTCTCACTAAAAGAAACTTGAATAAATTACATGTAAAATATCAAATATTGTATAAGGGTAAGTATGCATTTATTATTATTAACAGTATATATGGATTTAGCACCTGAAAAACCCCTAGGTCACTTCCATTGTTGATGCAGGAGCATCAAGACCATCCTCCTCTGTAGATATGGAATAAAGAGGGGGTGTGATATTTTCTGATTTTTAATAAAATAGGAAAGTAAAAAATTATGTAAATATTTTTTTTCCTAAATAAAAGGATAGAATTGGGATAAGAATTTCTATGTTTCCAGTTAAAATTAGGATAAGGATGGGGAAAAGCTTCGAGCTTTAAATCATTATGTAAAAAAAGGAAAAAACCTACTTTTTCCAAGAGATAAGAAGATCTTTCCTTATGTATGTATCCTTTAATTATAAATAAAGTGGCAACAAGCTCTCAAGGACAGAGAGAGAGAGAGGGAGGCGTGCCAGAAGCATTACGAATGAAAATTTCTCTTGCCATTTGGTAAAATTCAGTGGTATTTTGTTAAATTATATGCATGCGTCCAATAGTAATTGACTGTGTAATGAAAGGACTTAAATTGCCTCTTATTGGTGGGTTTTGATGTTTTATTACTGTGGTAGCTTCCCCTAAGATGTATTTACTGCGTTAAACGATTTATGTTAGTTTCGTTATTATGCTTCTAGCATTCTAATCTATTTTGTTAGAATCAAATGGGGAGACTCTGTTTTGCGCAGAGTCATGGTGATATTAAAGGAAGTGGTGGAGGTATTATAAAGTGACACCATCTTATAGCCGCGAAGATTTATATGGTTCCATTAAAATTGCTGTGCATGTGAAATGGTATTACCTGATCTATATTGGACAGAGTATTTGCACGGATTTTATTTATTTTTTTAACTGTTTCATTTATATGTATGTCTGTATATGAAACCCGTGGGCGCAACTGGTATGAGGAGCACAAGGTTGCATTTATATATATATAAAACCTGTGTTTAAATCTGGATAGACGAGCACGTGGGTTCCAACAATTTTTTTGTTGTTTGCATGGTGGTTGGAAAGCGTATTTAAGCTGAGGTACAGGCATTTACATATCAGTTGGTTGTATTGTTAAAGAAATACTATCGTGCTGACTTCTATGACATTCAGTTCCAGAACTCCCGTATTTTCCATTGCCAGCACCATAATTCACATACATACACTCAGCTTGGGAAACTGTTTGAGATGAATTTGCATAAGCATGAAATAGAGGATTCTGGGTATTGCAGGGTTAACCTTGCATGAGATGGAGGATTCGGGGTATTGTAGGATAGCCTTGCATCAATTGTATAGGGGTTACCCATCAAGCTTGTGATTTCAATAAACTTGTGAAGGATTTTAGAGAATTTAGAGTGGAAAAACCCAACGAAAAAACTTTCAAAAAGTCTCACTAAAAACAACTCGAATAAATTAAATGTAAAATATCAAATATTGTATAAGGGTAAGAATGGATTTATTATTATTAAGTGTATATATGGATTCAGCACACAAAAAGCCCCTAGGGCACTTCCATTGTATAGGGGTTACCCATCATGGTTGTGATTTCAATAAATTCCTCGAGGATTTTAGAGAGTTTAGAGTGGAAAACCCAGAGATTTTTTTTTCAAAAAGTCTCACTAAAAAAAACTCCAATAAATTAAATGTAAAATATCAAATGTTGTATAACTGTAAGTATGGATTTATTATTATTAACTATATATATGGATTCAACAACCTGAAAAACCCAAGGCCACTTCCATTGTATAAGGGTTATCCATCAAACTTGTGATTCCAGTAAATTCTTGATGGATTTTAGAGAATTTAGAGTGGAAAAACCCACCAAAAAAACTTTCAAAAAATCTCACTAAAAGCAACTCGAATAAATTACATGTAAAATATCAAATATTGTACAAGGGTAACTATGCATTTATTATTATTAACTGTATATATGGATTCAACACCTGAAAACCCCTAGGTCACTTCCATTGTATAGGGGTTACCCATCAAGCTTGTGATTTCGATAAACTCGTGAAGGATTTTAGAGAATTTAGAGGAGAAAAACCCAACGACAAAACTTTCAAAAAGTATCACTAAAAACAACTCAAATAAATTAAATGTAAAATATCAAATATTGTATAAGGGTAAGTATGCATTTATTATTATTAACTGTATATATGGATTCAACACACAAAAAACCCCTAGGGAACTTCCATTGTATAGGGGTTACCCATCAAACCTGTGATTTGAATAAATTCTTAAGGGGTTTTAGAAATTAGAGTGGAAAAACCCACCAAAAAAACTTTCAAAAAGTCTCACTAAAAACAACTTGAATAAATTAAATATAAATTATCAAATATTGTACAACCATAAGTATACATTATTTAATTATTATTAATGGTAATAATTTGATATTTCACATTCATTTTTACCGCCTTGTTATGCATCATAATTGACTATTTCTAGTAGCCAATATGCATTTTTTTAATGTGAGGGTATATATTTACAATTGGATTAATAATAGTATTAATTTTATGGGGTAATTAAAGTTTGAGTGAGTGAAGGTGGGTATGTATTACTACACAATATTGAATGTTACATGAGGGTGGATAAGGGTCTTTTAATAAATAATAATAATAATAAATATAAGGTGCATATTTATGGAACATTTACTATTTTTTGAGTTTATTAATAATAACAAATATATGGTGAATATTTACCTTCACCCATGATACTATGCAACATTTAATATTTCTTAAGAGTGCATATGACCATTAGATTGTCATTAAATGCGTGGATATTCATTAGAAGTAGTTTTTAAATGCAATTTTTTTGGAGTTTGTGAATTTCATGTTCAAGAAAAAATTTGTGGCCAAATCTTGATTTGTGTTTTTTAAAATAGTTTTTTTTATTACATATTTGGATTGAACACCCTAGAAAACTCTTGGGGCACTTAGATTATGAAGAGTTCACCTGTAAAACTTTTGAGTCTATTCATTATGGAATTAAAATATCAAAAACTATAAAGTGGACATAATAATTGATGTGGGCTTCAAATGTGTTTTTTTTTTGTTGGGCTATTGAGCCTAGTATGAAAGAGATCTTGTAATGTCTTGTTATGTTATCTAAACATTTTGACTCCTTAAAATTACAAAAAAAAATAAATAATAATTATAATTATTAATTAAAATATTTTGAATATTTCTAAATTACATAAAAAAATTAATTATTAATAATTAGACTAGCTTAGATCCATCTTAACCCTCATTGAGAGGATCAATTTTGAAATAAAAAAAGAGGTTTACACTTCGATAGATTTGATCATTCTCTTTTGATCTAGAGTTAAAATGGATCTAGGTTAGTTTTATTTTAATTTTGAATTTGTTATCAATGAATTCATGGGGATGTGCTCTAGATCTGAGTATGGAGAGATATCGTTAAGTATTAGCATGTAACAATAATATAACATAAAATTATATTAAAAAATATATAAATTCATTTTAAACATACATGAAGAATCAAAATTTCTTAATGTGTATTACTTCTAAGTCCATCCAAAACCCCCACCTCTCGCTCAAGTGAGGTTGACATAAGGACGCTCAGTCTTGGCTCAAACATTGGGGGATAAAGGAGGAGATCATTTTGGAGAATAAGGATAATATTAAAAATACTATTACTTCTAAATTTAAGGATAAGTTATGGGATGATAAGAAGTTAGATGGAAAAAGAAACATAAGGTGCTATAATGAGGTGATTAACCCCACTCTTGCTAACTAGAATTGTCTTTCTATCTTGACTAGTGTTAAGAAAAAAATGAACATTGCGAAGATAAGAACTAATTCTCATGAGCTTTGATGTGAAACTTGACGTTGGTCTATTCCTAAAACACCTTGGGACAAAATAATTTGTCACCTTTAAGATACTAAGAGGGTTGAATATGAAAAACACTTTCTCTTGGATTTCCCGACTTTTACTCACATCCGTTCTCATTTCCAAAACATTTTCCCCACTTCCAACCTTCTTGACTTGTTAAGTCAACAAAACTATGGTTGAATGTGAAAAACACTTTCTCTTGAATTTCTTGACTTTTATTCACATCAGTTCTCATTTACAACACATTTGCCCCACTTCCAACCTTCTTGACTTGTTAAGTCAAAAAAACTATAGTGATCTAAGAACGCATCTTTCTCTTCTTTTTTATCATAGAAATAATGTATTAAAGAGTCACAATTAATTTCTTTTACTTTCTTGAGGTCCAATAGACCATATTGATCTTAGTTTACATTAATCATCATCATCATTATTAATATAAAAAACAATACATTTCATGAAATTAAATAATAAAAAAACTATATATTTAGAATTTGATCCCTATAATTACTTTATTATTAAATAATAAAAAGAATATATATTTAGAATTTATCTATTTGGTTATATATAAAATATAAAATATGATTCATAATTTCTAGAAAATATGATTCATAATTTAATTTAATTTATAGTTTTTAAATTTTAATTTATAACATTAGAAATCATAATTTCTATTGAACCAATAAGGTGGAAAATTTAGTCATATACAAAATAAAGAAATGTTGATTTTGTTAATCTTTAAAATTTATCTTTACATGGAAGAACAACATTAGGCAAGAAGGGATTTCTAACCAATTGAACATATATTTCATTTATGGAGTCTCTATGAGTGGATTAGATATTATGTAATTATAAGTAGAGATAAGGAGAGGTTAAAATGATATGAATTACAAACTTGAAGGTTTTTAGAAAATTTGCAAGTAAATTTTTATGTCTTTTAGGCAATGGATCAATTTGCAAAAGTAAAAAAATTAATGGTTTTTAAACTTATTTTGCAGCATAAAAGTAGAGACATATATACCATACACAACAACAAAAGATAGAAAAATGATAAAGGAGTTCACCCCTCTTGAGCTACATCTCCTAGTCCAGCTTCCAATGTTGGGCCTCTTTCATTAAGTTCTCAAATATGTGATTTCATGGATTTACAATGCTCACGATGTAAAAATAATGTCTCCAATGGCTCTAAAACACCAAAAAAGTTGAAGCTAGGTTCTTGTTGGGCTCAATTTGGGAAAAAAATGAGAAAGTTGTGCTTTAGAGAAGTTTCGTTGTTAAATCCTCTACAAACTGGACTCCCTTGCTAACTGTTATGATAATTACACCTTTCCAAGAACCATCCAGCGACATTTTTGCCCAGCACGAATGAGATTCCCGTCGTTTCAGTTGCAACTTGTCAATCTCTTTAAATACACAATGAGCCATATGGTAGAAAAACTATGCCACATGGGGCAATGTGCCGGGGGGTTAGGGATAACCACCCACCCTCATCGGCATAGCCCATGAATCCTAATCCACAGTTCCATTGTTGTCACAAAACCTCGGGTTGGCCCCTGAATACCGCGCCTGACGATTTAGCACCGCTCATGGTTTCGACACTACCCATAAGTCCTAGGCTACGGCTAACCCTTAGCCCACCTCTACATCCAGCTCCTTTCCAATGATGGTGGTCCTGTGGTATACCCTAGGACCTTGTCTTGGGGCCTTACCCCAAGCCCCTTGGTGTGAGCGCTAATCTACACCTCCACTGTAGTTATGTGCCCGGTGTCATGACCTTGCTCCAGGATTAAGACCTGAGCCCTCAACTCCTTTGAATATGGTTCTATGGGTGTGAAGTGTCTAGGGGCTAGGGGTTTAGCCCTAGCCCCATTCCCCAATGGATCAACATTGAAATTTTAAATAACAATTGAGGACTATAGTGGTTAAGTCCCATTGGCAGTGCATTGGCAGAGTGCTACGTTGATTGGGAAGAGGCCTTGCACTCAAACCCTGTGGAGGCTAGTTCGACCTTTAACAAAATTTTAGTCAATCTTGGGGTGCCATGTGGCAGCCCGTGATTGGGCCACGTGGCATCCTTTCATAGGTCCAAAATATACCATAGTAAATCAAATTTCAACAATTCTCAACCAATCACGTATAGCCACTTGGAAGCCTACCATTAGCGCAAAGTACATAGTCAACCTACATAGTCAGCCTATAAAGTCATCGTATAGACTGCCCAGTCATCAGTCTTGCACTTCAACATGTAAAAAAATTAGTTGTTTATGAAAATGATTAGAGTGCGATATTTGGATGATACGATATCAATTTTGAGAAATTCAAGTTGCATTGCATTCAGGGCAGCGAGGTATACATTTTGGCACTAATTTTGAGCAATTTAGAACACTTTCATTTTTGAGAGCTTTACTGACCCCCTGGATCGCTCCTCCCCACTAGAACCTTTTGGAACATCAAAAGACTATTTCAGTCAACAGATAGATGAGGGTAAAGTTCCCTCACCCTTCCAATCTCAATCTGATCTGAAAATGGGGCTCTTAGGCTTTTGTCTAACTTACAAGAACCTCTCCCACTTCCAAAGCTTTATTTTTTCCCTAGTCTTATTGATTAACCAATGCGGAATTGAGAATATGCCTAAAAATATAGTGTATGCTTATGCTTGTTTTAAACTGGTTATATGCTTTAAAAATATGTTGTTTTAACTAATAGGTAAATGTGCTTAAACATATATATGAATGCATGTAACAATGAATAAGGCAGCTGAGACAATGCAGCAATAAAGAAGACACATGAAGAACAATATTAATTTGGAGTTCACCCACAACTCTTGGGCTACATCTCCATGAGCTCTAAAACCATAGCTTAAATCCCGCTGCATAATAATAACCCTAAAATTGATTTAGTGAATAACTCTATTCGTTGAGGTGCGATCTATTTGTCAATTAATCTTTCTTAATCTTGCTAACGAGTATTGCACAAAGCTATGGTAGCCCAATTCCAACAGTTAAAAAAAACAAGAAAAGTTAATTCACATTTAAACTTATAAATAAAAATAATAACATATTTTATAGGTTGTACCATTTTTTTAATTTATATATTTTTATTGAGTAATATATTATATGTTATATTTTTTATATGGAAAAGGAATAATGATAATAATTGAGTTGGAAGTCAATTTACAATTCAATATAAGGGAGATGTGTAGGTGTAACATAAGAAAATATGTAAATATTTTCTTATTTTTGTAAAGTTAAGAGAAGTCAATAGTGGAAGAGCCAAAGGGAGGGAAACATCAATCTCTACCATAAAAAAAAATCCATGAAACTAGACCAATACATACATACTTAGATTTCTTACTCTCAACATAAACAATCAAGACATAATTATCAATAAATAACACAAAAAACCATTGGCCAGGTCGAGAGCCCTAACCTTAGGCTACACTTTGTTGTCACCCAAAGAATGAGAGAAGATTGATCAAATACCAAACTAAGAGCATCCACAATGTACACAAAAAAAGCACTAAAAACATGCACCAGAGACAACCTCACTTGCCCCAATCTCTGTATTTCGTTCAAGACCATAATCCTAAAACCCACTACCCACTACTGCTACTACCACAAAACTTGTCATCATCATCCATAAAGACCCATAGGAATCATACCACCTTTTTTCGGTGCTACTCATCCTTAGAGGAGGAGGTGTTGGAGCCTGGAAGATCAATTTGTTCCCCACCCTGAAAGGAATGTGACTCTCCACATGCATTTATAAATATTTTTACATATCTGCTCAATATGTTGAATTTATGTTAATATGTTTAATTTATATGATGTAAATGATTTGTAAACATTTACATGTAGGCTCAATTAAATAATAATAAAAGTTAAAAGCAACATAGAGCCCAATATGGGGAAGATGTTGTAGTGCTCCTAAAAGGTAATAAAAATAATAAAATTCATTTGTTATATTGTACGTTTGTTTTTATTAACAATATTATGAATAAGTTTTTAGATAATAGAAAATCATAATATACATATTAGATTAAAATATATAGCATATAAGTAGTAACTATAAGTTAAGATTAGTTTTAGCTTATAAATTAAAATAATGATTTAGTAACCATATTTAAATTTAATTAATAAGCACATAAAAACTTTAATACTTACAATAAAGTGGCAATATAACAATATTTTAAATCATGGATATTCATGTAAATAGGCTTTGTTACAATAGATGGCCAATCAATACCACATGCCAAAAAACCATCTTTCATTTCACAATCAAAATATTTTATAACCATTTTATTTAAT